>JAAEAF010002198.1:0-140869 GCA_011037195.1 Triatoma infestans
ATCATTAATAATGTTAAATGAATATTGTATTAGATTTTATATTGTAATTGTCCGTATATTTTTTCAAAAATTTTTCCTTTTCAATATTAACTATCAAAACAACTATTAGCCATATATGTAAATATAGCAATTATAAATATTAAAAATAATAATAATATATTTGAACTTTAAATAATTAGAACTATCTTCTTACAACATCACGTTAAAATAAAACGTCATATGTTAACCATATCTAAGTAATTAAATTAACTTAAACTGTAAATATTTAAACTATATTTTATTGTTCATGATTTTCTATCAATGTTTTTATCAATGTAAACTATTAATTTAACTTAAAACTTTTTCACCTTTTTTCAATGTTAAGCATCAATTTAACATAAAACTGTAAATATTTTTTACTGAAGTATATTTTTAATGATGTTAACGATTCAGACATAAAAGAAAACAATTTAATTTTATAAATTTTTCAATATTTTTGTCAATATTTTTTTTTACAAACTGAAGACATTTTCATTATCTGATTTATTTTAAATACTCGATTTAAGCTAAATATTTTTCATGATAATTGTATACTTTTTGAATTACTGCTATGGGCTACGAACTCATGAATTCATTCTCTTTTCCTCTCTCTCCTTCGTTTTTATATATGACACAAGAAGACATCATTATTGCTAGCTTGCAACATCACCAGCTAGCTCTCAACATCACCATCGCTAGCTTCACCATCCTTAGCTAGCTCTCAACAAGGCCATCTCTAGCTTTACATAAGCTAGTTTTCATCATCATAGCTAGCTTTCAACAACACTGGCTAGCTCGCAACACTCGCAATAGCATCATCGTCGCTAGCTTTCTGCACCCAGGCCAAAAGCCAAACTGCCAAAAGCTAGTTCGCTAGTTTCAACAAACCCACAGGCTAGCTACAACAAACTCGTAGCCAAACCAGATGAGCTACAAAGATACATCATTCAACAGCATGCTCAACTTTTTTGCACGTGAAAAATTTCTTCAGGAGAGGGGATGATGTAACGGCAAGAGAGAGAACACAGGCCCGACCGAGAGAAAAAAGGCCCTCTCTGGTACTCTCTCACATAAGCAGGCTAGAGTGGGAGAACTGTATATAAGCCAGTGAGAGATCTAGACATCTATCTATCAGATTCAACCATATACATCACATCGTGTCATAACTCTGCTCTAACCATTTATTCTATAAAATCATTACAAGTCCAGTGCAGTTACAACTCCATATTATAACAGTGTCTTCATATCTCGTCTAATTAATCAAACCTAATTTCTCTCCTCATCAACTCCATTATATCCGGAATGCGTTTCTATGTTTTATTTTTTCTTTACACGAATTTTATTAAAAAAACACTAACAATTTCCTTTGAACTTGGTATGTTAACAACATATATGTAGATGCATGAAACTTTTTCTGAAAAATTGCTTTTGAGGTGGAAGCATGAAATTTAGCTTTAAAATGTCATTTCAGAATAAAATAATGTTTCGCTATCTTTATAATATTAATAAATAAATACAAGTAGAAATTAATTTCTAACCTAGGAACTAAATTATAAAAATAGAAACAAACTAAAGAAGGTGAAATGAGACATGCCTAGTGAAGAAAATGAAGAATCTCATCTGAGAAAGTAGAAGAGGTCCTGGGAAATTTAAAGAATAAAGCGCCAAGATTTACTAATAATCCGGGAGAGCTTTTCAAAAGGAGCAGAAAATAAATTTTGTGAAATATTATCCTAGTTTGATAAAAATAGTTAGGTTAAGAAAGTATCTCGGAAGAACGTATACCGGGTAATATGTGTAATCCATAACAAAAGGAATCCTCTACGGGTGCGATAATTAAGGAGGGATTTCACATAGATCTTGGTTAGTTGTAATACCAGTACTTGAAAAGACATTACAATACGACAACAAACCCATTCATTATTTATTGATTTCCGCAAGCTATATAATATAGTAGTTATTACTGCAGTGAAGTAATTTAGAGATTATCAGCGAAGCAATTCTAATGCTTTGGAAAGAATTGATTAGAATTAGGGTGCAATCTGGGTTGAAGCACCCCTTAAAAGTGGAGAACGGGCTTAGGCCAGGCACTGTCGTGGCTACTTACGAAAGGTATTGTTATCCCGCACTTGAGAAAGGAGGCAAGATACAAATGGGCATATCTTTTGTAAGAATTTCAGTAATTTCTATAACTAAATCTGCAGATGGTATGAATATTATTAGTAAGTAGGAGCATGAATTGGCGTATTGACCTATTGAAGGAGCAGAAAAAAACATGAATGTAAATATTAATAAAGTGAAGAGATGCCAGTATGTACTCACAAGAGAGTGAATGTTTGCTCCCTTAAGAAGGCAAATAGATTTATAGATCTGGGCTTCTATACAGACTCGAACAAAGTCCTAACCGAAGAAGAATCTTCACTTTAGCTCTTGATTAATTGAAGAGACTAAATTGCAACTATACAAGACAACCAATTGGTCATACCGCTGTGTACGTGGGATTCTGTAAAAGTGATGTGTTCATAAATTAAGTATATTTAAAAGAAAATATTCAGGAGAATCTATGGACCTGTTAAAGGGGGCAAATTTGAAGAAAACGGCACAACAGACTTGATGATCTCTGCAACCAGAAGGATGAGGTGTATTGCGATAATGGGTTCAAATCCCTGTGTTGGCCTTGGATTTTATTAGATGTGTATTAATATGTATAAGTATACAGTGAACGTATATTTCCCGCCTACGTACACGACACCTGATCGGTAGTCGGCATAAAATATACAGATTTCGCTAGATGGTGTACTTGATAAGGATAACAGAAGTAACAAAAGAATATTGCAGCACAAGTCTCTGGGAAGATGCCTTGGTATTAAACCGAGAAGCAAGGAAAGCAGGAGATAAGTTCTGATTGTTCTTAAGACAGTAATGTAAAATTGATAAATAACTAGGTCAAAATTTAATCAAAAATTCCAACTGTAATGTCAATAACAGAACTGCAATAATTGTCAATTTAGCTGCGTTAAAGACTCATATTTTGACTAATGCCAAAAACATTAGACATTTCATTAAAGGGAAACTTTGTTTTAAAATTAATAATTATTGAACTACGGGTTATTTATCAAATATTGTGAAGATAATGTTAATCTTTTATTAAATGTACAAACAAATCGTATCTATGGAAACGAATTATAATATAGACAGCCATGAATCATCATTGTAGTATTTATTTAGAAAGGAAGTAATAAATTTAAATAAACTTGGCCATTGCTGAGCTTACATTGTTTTTCTGTCTTTCATTGATCTACAATCCCACAATAAATATTATCAAATAGGTAAATATGTCAACATGAATATTTTTGTTCAATCATACAGAGAAAACTTCAGTCATCTGGAGAAATTTTAGGCAGAATATAGAATTGAATAAAGACTTTAGTTACGTTTCACAATGTTATAAACACATAGCGGTACTTAGTTTATATACCAAACGACAAGCGAAAGCAATTTATCTGCCAACATATCTGATAGATTTATCCGTAGATAAATTGTACGGCCAATATGTGGAGTTCAAAGTTTTAACACTGTTACAGTCACCACTGTATTTTATCTATATATATATTTGCGTATTCATTCATAACAAACCATGAAATCTTTCTTATCAACAAATTCCACAATAATTTAATAAACTCTCGTAAGATTATTACTATAGAGAATTAATTATTGCGTCATAAACAGCGTCAAACCAATGGCTCTTTTTTTTTTATTGCAACGATTACAAATAAAAATAACATTTTCTATAAAAATGTTTAATAAACTTTTAATTGCCCTTTATATTACATAGGTATGCATACTGGCGTTGAGGATCCGTATATTTTACTTGTTCTTTCTTAGGTCACATAAGCTGAATGTGGCCAATTGGACAGCATCTGGCACAAGAGGCACTTTAGACGGATTAAAGCTCCCACTAGAACTCACTAAAAATTGTAATAGTCACAAACCCATTGACACGTACATACCACCACTTAATCACTATGATACGCCTCTACCACTACCAACAGAGCCAGCTTCACGGAGCACATCCACCACTCTAAACAACAAGCTCCGTCCAAATGTTAAGGGGAGGGAGATCTCCATTTTTATTAAGCAGCATCAGTTTTCAAGAACAAATCGTACAGATAAATATCATTTAGTTGAAGAAACCACATCAAACAAAGAGTTAATTTGCAAGAATTAATCATGCAAACACTTCATCAAGAAGTTATCTTCGACAAACAGTCTAGAGAGATAAAAAAGAAAAAATTTTAAATGAGATAATAAATGAAACAAAATTACCATATCACTAACATGGAAATGGTTATGGTATCAGAGTAACGCAGGTAGTAATCTCTTTACTTTCTCTGTTTTTCTTGACTTTCAGACAAACAGTCGCCCAGTCATTCTCTCTCTAACTCTTTAAATACAGTTAGTTGGTTTTAAGGGCACGCAGGAATCGTCGATTACGAAAAAGCCGACAGCATAGCGAAATAAACCTTTCATATTCTGCTGCTAGTTTAGCATATTTCGAAAGTACATCAAAGAGACGAAAGAGTTGTATAACCGCGAAAAAGGAAAGAAGTGTGAATATTACGCCGATATACAGCCTAACACCCCCCCCCCCCAAACATGATTTTTAACCTTACGGAATTATAGCTGTACAAAATAGGAATCGTAAACAGTCCCACATATGAATGCGGTGTCGGAGAGGATGGCGACATTAAAACAATTGCTCTTTTCATGTAGCAGCACATTTAGTAAAAAATTGCGAATTTTTTTTAAAAGAACTGCCAGCTCACCTACCCTTGTAGCGCTAAAAATTTCTAGCTATAAGGAATCAATAAGTGACTAAGTAACATGTGTATCTAAATTTAAGATTTGTTAACACAGTTTTAAGTAGAGTGTTATTAACTTCCAACAAAGTCAACCGCTATAAAATGTATTTTCCTGGTATAAATGTTGCAAATAAAAGTGTTTGGCAGTTGTCGTTCGACCTTCGTTCTGTCAACATCTCAACTGTGTGCAGCTATTATAACGTTGTTTTCTTCTTTATTTTTTTTTCTTTAAAATAATTTCAATTTTAATTCTTTGGTGTAGATCAGTTTTAAAAGTTTCATTTTATTATTAGTTATTATTATTTTTTTCTTTTTTTTCCCCTTTTTTTCTCTCTATTTTCTCTCTGATTTGGAATTTGTCAAACAATTTAGTGACGTGAAGTTCTAAAGGAATAATTAAACGACTCCGCATCGATGTCTAGTGACAACGGTCATTGAACCATCCATCTCTAAAAAGCCATGGTTTCATGACTTCAAAGAGGATAGAAAATTCTATGGCACACTGACGCGACTAAGATAAACCACAATTATACGCCACATCATTTAGCGAGGACAGGCATCGACATCAGTGGTACATGTTCCTGTGATTCGGAATCGGTAGCGGACGCAAACCATCTAATTCTGGCATGCCCTATGTAAGGCAAGGATAGAAATAAATTATGGAAAGCAATGTTAGGAACAAACTGTATCATGCCAGCAAATTTAAATACACTTCTAGCAACAAAGGACACAAAACTATATGCAGAATTATTTGAATATATTAAATTAAATAGAATCCCAATCTAGCGAATGTATATGGCAGTGATCTTGAAAACAATATATGTTGGACAATTTGCAACAACAAAAGGACAAAAAAAAAAGTTTCAGGCCTATCGTACTTATAATCAGTATGCAAAGTTTAATTAAAATCATTAGAGCTATTTATTGAGGAAATAACGAAAAACTGGAAGATATTAATTAATGAATTGTGAAGTAGCATTTTTGATGAACGAATTTTGACCCAAAACTTTTGTATGGTGGTAATAAACCAAGTATCAAGTTTCATATTCTTGATATATTCCCTGGTAAAAAGTTAATTTTGAGAATTAACTCGATCGCCAATATTTTTTCTTACAGCAGTGAGAGAAAGTAAAGCTGATCAAATTTCAGATTAAATTTAATAGCAGTAGTTTGAAATATAAGAGAAAGACCATTTTATTTCTCAGGAGACTATATTTACCGGCAAGTACCCTGTTTAGATATCGATTTATTGTGTGAAGGGCAACAGCTGTAAGCAAATGGCAGCGAGTTTTTGTACAGTATAACGGCAGGAGATATCTCTAATATAGTTGTGAAAAAAAGAGGAAAAAAAGTTTGCCAGAGAAAGAGGAGAAAAAATAAAGTCCTAATGATAGTGGAAAAGAAATAAGAAGAAAGAATTAAATAAAATGTAGGAAACAAGGATTGCCTAAATAGGAAGAGAGCGCTAATCTATGACTTTGCTGAAGAGAAACTACAGCCTATTTCTAGTTGGTAGAAGAAGAGAGGCCGAGCGCTAGAGAGAGAGATTCCTGGAGCAATGATCTCTGCAATCAGCTATGTCACTAGTACAATAAAGAAGATTCTGGGCCTTCTGCCAAAAACTTAATTGCGTTACCCTAGTTATATTTTCTCTATCTACTTCATACTATATTGCGCAACGTTATTGAAACGTCCAACGTCTTTTACAAACATCAATAAATTTTGCTGTTACAATTTTTATCTCATACGATTTTCTCTCATTACAACTCTAATTGATAAATTTTCTTCAGACTTTGCATTACAATAATGCTTTTAACGTACCTTTAATTATTATTATATGAAGTGGGGTAGCTCCGCTGGGCACTTCACTTCAGGTGAAAGTTTAACTTTGCTTAACTCCTTCAACATTCAAACAATCCATTTCCATAGAAAAATATTTTTTTAAAAAGTGACTGACATATATATATATATATATGTATATAATTATATATGTTGTATGTATAGTTATGGGGGGGGGGGAGATTAAAGAAAATCATTATAGTCAATTTCGAATAAATTGAATACCCAAACAGATAGAGGTACTTGTAGTTGATCCATTTCTTCAAACTTGGGATTGTTAAAATACTGAATTTCCTTTAAAAGTATAGAGATGGAGGAATTGTATTATAAAGTGATACTTTACAGTAAAGTCTAAAGTCATAGCACATTTAGACACCTAAAATGAATTTTTTTCGATAGGTATATATATACAAATTATGGTTAAATTTAAAATGAATTCGCAATCCAGAATAATTGAATCTATATAACATTGAACTGTTTGTGATCAGCGAATAGATCTGAAATCCTAGAGTTCATTGTGTGCGTTCGGCTATGTACATGTATAATAATTATGTTTAGCATTTCATTATTATTCCCACTAATACAAGGCACCATGACTTCATACGAGTACTTCATATTTTTCCGACTAAAAATAATCTACGAAATTTTTAGAAAGCAATGGCCTCCTAGATTTTGTTCTAACAAACCAATGAATTATTTTTATTTGCCATCATCCATCTATTATTAATTACAATCAAATATATGTAATAATTTACAAATTTTTAGAAAATAAATCAATTTAAAATTAAGAAATGTTGGCAAATTTTTAGAAAATAAATGCCTAGAATACAAACACTTTTATTTTTGTATATGTGTGAGTCCTCCCAAAAAGTGTCAAATATGAAAACTTAGAGGAAGCTCAAACTTCATATCGAATCTGTCAATTTAAAATGCGTCTTTACACAATGGTGGTAAGTGGTGGTTCTATTTTTCACGGTTTCCTGGAAAACTGATTTACTGTTGCACAGTCTGTGGGAGATAAGGGAACTAAACATTTAATGGAAGTTTCAGTTTTCAAGAAAATATTTTTATCAATGGTGTGAGGGAGGATTGTATATGTGTGAGTCCTCCCAAAAAGTGTCAAATGATGAAAACTTAGTAGGAAGCTCAAAAGTGCTAGAATCATATCGAATATCTGTCAATTTAAAATGCGTCTTTACACAATGGTGGTAAGTGGTGGTTCTATTTTTCACGGTTTCCTGGAAAACTGATTTACTGTTGCACAGTCTGTGGGAGATAAGGGAACTAAACATTTAATGGAAGTTTCAGTTTTCAAGAAAATATTTTTATCAATGGTGTGAGGGAGGATTGCAGCAAAACAATGTCCTGCGATCTTTTTATCAGGTAATGACCTTCAATCATTGACAATTATCTATCATATATTAAATATAAAACTGAGGTATATATTAGATATAATAATATTGATAAATCATATAAAGAAACCAATAAATAAAACATTATTCAATGGCTTATATGAAATATATTAATATATTTATGTATATATATATTATACCATTTATGCAGAGGGATTATTTATCTGTACGGTATTATTATATACCATATACCAATGAACTACCTAATAATTCATATGAGTCTGTATGGGATTTAGATAGCCTATTGTTTGGTATAAATTAGCTATTATCTCATTCAGCTTTTGCTAAATGATAAACGTATAAAGATGGATATACATAAATGCAATGAGCAATTGGATGATTTGGTTTAGCAAGATTATCTTTTCCATTAATAATTTAATAGAAACTTCTGCTGATGTAGCCTAGACTTTTACTGTCTTGATGGGTATTTAATTTTCTAAAAATAAATCCATGATATTTAGTAAATGCCAAAAGTAAATATCAACAAATCAACAACTGAAGTTTGCATGTTTGCAAACTATTGTGAAAAGAATTTGCTCGTGGTTAAAAATTAAAAAAAAAGAAGAAGCAAATCTTACTTATTGCATTTTACATAATTTCGCAAAGTTGCAAAGTTCAACATCGGTCTGCCTAAACACAGTATAACTGAGCAACAATTAAGTAATCACTTATGTAAATGTGGAAGACTGCAGTACAGTTAGCTGTGTAGTTGTTTAATTAGAAAACTGCAAATATTACTGTTAGTTTTATTACAAACCTATTGTAATAGATTGACCAATCATTATTTTGTAAAGAAATCTGGTCTGATACACTCACACAACTTTTCTTACTCCAGTTTCAAAATTGTAATTGACAAATTTTATAGTTACTGTACAAAATTTAATGAAATTCGTCGAAATCTGAAAAAAACTGTTCAGTAAAAGCGCACTGCCGGTATATGATTTCTTGAAACTCTGAATTTTGGCCATCTAATAATTTCTAATTAATTTTGTTTGGATGGTAGAATTGATAATCAATTAAGGTAACAAGAGAAAAACATAACCCCACCCATCCCCCAAAAACCCCCTTAAATGACTTTACCAGAAGAATTGTTTCAAATAACAGTTGCAGCTCTTTGTATGTGTAGTTACATTCCTAGTTTAAAGAAACTCGCTGGAGCCGTTTTCGAGAAAATACCAGAAAACTAAATAATACATTTCCGGTTATCCAATTTTCTTCAAACATGAAATTTCAACAACATATTTAATTATAATTAGTATTATTTAGATCACCAATCTGTATAGTAAACTGAAATAGCACTTTAGAGAGAAACCTAACCCCAACCCTCACCCAAATGTGCCCTAAAATGAATTTTCCCAGAGAAATATTTTAAATAAAAAGTTACAGATTTTTGTATGTGTAATTGATATACCAAGTTTGAAGAAAATGGTCGGAGCAAAAAAGGGAAACAACCATTTAGTGAAGTGGTACTTCCGGTTGAGGAATTTTGACAGATGACTTACTGACGGATCCTATGGTGATACCTAAACGGAAAATCAAGTTTGAACTTACTACGATTTTTCCTTTTTGAGCTATGCTGTTCACATTAATACAAATACACACACACACACACACACACACATCATTTTCTAAAAACCACTTTTCTGGACTAAGGGGAAAATGAACATTTCCGGTGAAAACTCAATATCGCAAATTTTACACGATTACAATACTTCCTCTTATTAGGGTAAGAGAAAGTAAAAATATAGATAGTTTTAGTAAACAGACTTTTCCATTACTTTCTATTGCGACTGTTGGAGTAAGAGGAAGTATAGCGATCGTTTCAAATTTTGGAAACAGAGTTTTCACGGGAAATGCACGTTTGAGATCCCCTGAGTCCAAAAAAGTGGTTTCCACAAATCTGTATGTAGGTATGTGAACAGCTTAGCTCAAAAATGAAAAATCGCAGACAATTCATACTTGATATTCCGTTTAGGTATTACCATGGGATCCGACAGGAACTTACCTGTCACAATTTCTCAGCCGAAAGTATCAATTTACTAAAAAGATTTTGCAGTTTTTGTGATTTTCTCGAAAACGGTCCAAAGATTTTCTTTAAAATTGATATATCAACTGCAAATGCAAAGAGCTACAACTTTTATTTGAAAGATTACTTGGGAAAAATTCATATAAGGTGGGTTTCGTGGTGGAGGGGGGGGCAGGATTATGTTTTCTCTGGAATGCTATAATAATTACAATTATCTACATAATATTAATTGGAATTGAATATGTTGTCAAAATTCTTTCTTTTTTTTATTTCATTGATATTTACACCTGTTATAAAGCTTAGCAATGGTAAATTTGTTAATTGTGGACAATTCATAGAAACGAGAGCGGAGAAGTCACTCAGGGGAATGGGTTTCCTTGAAAAAGTCAATTTATTAAGTTTAGATTCTCTGATTGTTATAAAATTGAAGACAAATTAACAATTAATAAAATTATGTCTAAGAAAATTTGTGTAAATAATTTTATAGCTGTGCAAACCGCAGTAAGAGTAAATCTTGTGTGTGTGGTGTTTTATTTTCCTAAGTAAATTACCATGAAATGATTTACAGCGGCCTATCAGAATTAATATATTTCTATTGCTATTTCAGTTAGGTACAGGTAGTATAATTTGAATTATTTAACTATTTCTTTTCTTCAGATGTGCGTGTTGTACTCTTATAAACTTTCAAATACCTTCATCAAAAGGCAGAACTTTATACCAATAATATCTTCTTTTTTCTGGATATTTTTGATTTTCATGCTAAACACTACATTATTACCATACTGTCATGCCAACCATAATGTCATGCCAACACAATTATAATTGAATCTAATGTTATGAACATACATATGGGGAAACAAGGTATATAAATATCTATTTCCATTAAGTTATAATAATACATATAGTATCTAGTGAGTTGGTAATAAAAACATAAGAATACTGGGGGAATTTGGAGTCAGTAGGCCATTTTGTATTGCGCATCAACTTCAACTAAAAATCATTGATTTTCTTTTCGTAAATTGTTTTAACATTTTTCTTTTTTTTAAAAAAAAATCGGTCATCAGATGGAATTACAGGGATAGGAAGAAAACAAAAAATGTAAGGAATTATGCTTAGTTGTGACAGGAAGAAAACAAAAAATGTAAGGAGTTAAGCTAACACCATATTGAAGACCAAAACCCCGCAGGGAAAGAGGTAGGGTGTAAAAATGGTGTTTAGTCCCTTTGGTGCACACCTTCGCTGCCAAGGAATTAAAAAAAAAGACTCCTCCGGTGGGTAGTTATAGATCCAGCAGCGAAAATTAACTTGGCTAATATTTCCATATAGATAATGGAAATATATTTTCTGATGGCAAGCATAACTCCTCGCCTTAATAAGAGATCAGAGCCAGTGACCAATTAGTCACTGCTCTAAGCGTCTTACTGTTAAATAGATAGCAAAAGAGTGCACTTGATGAAATAAAAAAGAACTAATATTATAAAAAGGGGGTGAAAAGTCGTCTCAAAGCCTTTTGTTTGGGACTGTCCCTGGCAAAGATGAGCAAAGATACTATTATCAAGGTTTTTTAGGTACAGAACAGTGAAACCCTTAACACGATGGTTGGTCTGATAACAGGATCACTGTTGGCGTATGAGTCTAGTTGTGCTAGTTTAATTACTTGGTGATAGCCGCTGTAGATTCCATAAAGCAGATATGACTTCAGTGCATGTTTTGTGCTACTATGACGGCCTGGATGCACTGAGGTTCATAATCACTAGATATTAGATAGTATGCTCTGAAACTCTGAGTTGGCTACTGGTTAAAGCTGTTCCAGGAAGTAAGTGGGGAGTGAACGAGCCATGAAGTTCTTGTAGACCATTTTGATTACTTATTGACTTGTCTCATGAAGAATAATGGAGAATATATTTATAAATAAATCACAATACAAATTAATGTATGTTTAGATATATTAATAGAATCATCATTAGACATAATAAATCCCTTGCTAGGCCACAATTGAACACATAAATTTCATGCTGAATTATGGTGCAAATAGGTTAGTTAAGTTTGGCCAAGTTTACGCTGCTTAGTTCTCTTTACTGTGATCTATGACTTCCCTTTCACAACTTGTATCATGTTCTAAACTAAAATTAGCTTTATTTCCTCAAGTTTCGATTTATTATAAATTACGATATATCTTTATTAATATTAATATTGTTTGCATTGTTTACTTTACGGAGTTCTGTGCTTATTATTCGTCTCAATAAATAAATGTTAATTACAATAATTTGTAGCTATGTTTTATTTATAATCTGTCTTATAGCAAATACCAAAAAAAACTTTTAATAAAGAATGAAAATCTGGTGTGAAACACTCACACGTCTTCCTCTTACTCTAATCAGTTACAATTTAATCAAGAAATTTTCTTAAAAATTCCAATGTTACAATGTTTGGTTGGGCAGGCCATAGAAATGGTGGTGGGGATTTAATGTGTATAGCTGAGCGGCATCATATGGAGCATTTTATGTCAAAACCAAGAAAGGTTGTGCGCAAATTAAATTCAAACTAACTGACAGACCAATTAAAAACTAGCTTACATAATTTTAAAATAAATTTTTTTCTCAAATAAGTTCAAATAAAAGTTATACGTCTCTGTCTATATAGCAAGCATGCCAAGTTTAAATAAATCGTTGTAATAATATTCGAGGGGGAAGGGAATAAAAAGTGGTTAGAGTACTGGACTCCCACGCGGAGGACCCGGGTTCGAGTACAGCTGTGCTATCCTTAGATATTTTCTTCCTAGAAGCCTCTACAGCTCACTGTCCGGTAATGGACAGTGTTGTCTGTAACGAGAGAACACTGTCCGAAGGCTGGCAGTGCACTGTCAGACCATAGATGTTGACGCGCCTTAAATTACAAAAAATAAAAAAAAAATAAAGTAATAGTATTGGAATGTTGTCTGTAACGAGAGAACATTGTCCGAAGGCTGGCAGTGCACTGTCAGACCATAGATGTTGACGCGCCTTAAATTACAAAAAATAAAAAAAAAAATAAAGTATTGGAGAAAATTTCATCAAAAACATATGCTGTAAAATTGTTCTGGAAAACTGACTTTTTCGAATTTGGAATTCTAGCAAAGCTTCTAGTGTGTATTAATATTATGTAGGTGGTAAACCATATGAAGTGATATTTATAAGAAACACTACTTTTCCCCCAGATCGACGAAAAATATCAATTTTCCCGGGTAAATGTTTCAAATAAAAGTGACAGTTATTAATGTGTGTAGATAGTATGATAGTATATGAAGTTTAGAGAAAATCGTTGAAGCCGCCTTTTTCGAGAAAATTAGGGAAAATAGTCGCGCATTTCCTGGCCCGAAATCTTTGTCTTGATGTATTGGAGAAAATTTCAAAAACTCAAAAACATATGCTGTAAAATTGCACTTCTGGAAAACTGACTTTTTCGAATTTGGAATTCTAGCAAAGCTTCTAGTGTGTATTAATATTATGTAGGTGGTAAACCATATGAAGTGATATTTATAAGAAACACTACTTTTCCCCCAGATCGACGAAAAATATCAATTTTCCCGGGTAAATGTTTCAAATAAAAGTGACAGTTATTAATGTGTGTAGATAGTATGATAGTATATGAAGTTTAGAGAAAATCGTTGAAGCCGCCTTTTTCGAGAAAATTAGGGAAAATAGTCGCGCATTTCCTGGCCCGAAATCTTTGTCTTGATGCGGTGGTAGCATGTAAACAGAATAGCAAGTTTGAGTTTCCTGCGACTTTTAACCATTTTTTTCGTATTCAGAGGACACCAAAACATATATTTCTGGTGAAAATACACTTTTGAAAATCTGGCTTGATCACAACTCTTGCTCTTGGTAGGGAATCACAGAAAGTAAAAATTAACTTTAATCAAATATATTTTATTCAGAATTATTTCATGCAATAATCTTGTCTGTCCATTTATTCTTATACGTAAAATTGTAAATATATGAAGAGGAAACATTCATTTCAATTTTATATTGTCCTCTGAATCCTGAACTCCATCTAACACAGATTTACAAATGCACTTCACTAAATGTACTAATTAATTAAAAAGAAAAAATCCAGTTTGAAAATCGACTTTCTCTTACTGCATAAATATAAATATAAATATAAAATTGACAAACTTTCTTTATTCTTGGAATTTTTCACTGAAAGTTTAATTGCATATCTATAAGAAATTGTTAGCAAACCTAGCGCATATTTGAGCGCTTCCAAAAAAGACATTTTTTTAGAAATACATTTCAAATAACAAACTTACAAATACTCACACCCCAAATAAAGATTATTCGCTATAAATATTTTTTTTCCTGTTTGAGGACCATCAAAACATGTATTTGCGACAAAAACTTATATTCCGAATATGACACGATCGCAATTCTTCTTCTTACAGCAGTAAGAGAAAATGTTATTATAGATTTATTAAGAAATATAACTCCTAAGTTAACAAATCGTTTTATTTTATCATTAAATCAGAAATATTTGTTTGAATTCGGCAGCTGTCCAGTGAACTTTCTCTTCCCCTTAGATTCTGGATCTGAAATTAAATCAGTAATTGGAAATTTAACTGCTAGAGAATGCTCACCATGCAGTTAAAACTTAAAAGAATATATATATATACAGCAACAACCAACGTAATGTTGTTTGATGAAAGAATGAGATCTATATGGAGGTAGAGGTCCCCAGCTAGATTAAAAATAAAATAATTAACACTGAAAATTTTATTCACTAAATTTGTGTTGAAGGAGGAAAAAATGAAGTGTTTTCTATTTGGTAAATAAACTGTGAGTCCATTAAGGATTCTGGACCTCGTTTTCTTATGCTAGATTTATTCACTACTCCTCTGAGAATTCTTATCCTTTAAATCCTTTTTATATTCCTGTAGAACCCCTTTTATTTATTCTCTAGGAAGACTAGGGTTGTATTTTATCAAGTTTGTTTGGAAGATTATTAACTTTATCCATATTGATCTATTTATATACCATATTGTATAAACACTCAATTGATCAATCGCAAATTTTTGGTTTCATATTTTAGTTATTTCAAATAATCATTTTTAGGTCATTTGTTGCACTCGGCGTGATATCCATTAAACTAAATGCTTGCTTGAAAAGTAAGGATTATTCAATTGAAAAGCTGCCCAGTTGCTGTGGGTAATTTTATAACGCATTTAATGAATCAGGATATGTACTATGTAAAAGTACTGAAAGCTTATGTTCATGGGATAGGTTACTTTTTGGAATATATCATCTCTAAGGCGGAATATATACAACTAAATCTGGGAAGAAACTCTTATTTACGACTTCATCTTAACAATACTTTAAACTTATTACGAAGTTGGTGAAAGGATAAGCTTTCAAAGGATTAGCAACTGTAAATAAAATCGGGTAAACCAGAAATGCCAATTTTAGAAAGGTTTTTTATCGGTTTTCTGCGATTTCCTCCTAAAGATTTTTCTAAAATTGGATCTATACATTGAGATTAATATTCAAAATATTTATTTTCTCAGGAAAACTCAATTTCTAAAAGATATCACTTTTACAGTTCAATAATTATTTGAAACTTATTCTTTAGGAATCTAACAGATTTTACAATATAAGGGAATGTAAAAAAAGTAAAAGTTATCTAGCTTGCCTTTTTATCTTATTAAGATATTATATTGCTCTCACAAAGAAGAAGGAGATTTTCCTGGCGATTTATTATCATTTAGCGATAAAACCTAAGAAAGTTTGTTAATCTGTTATTTTTTGAAGGCTTTGTAACTTTGTATAATTCACTTTCTTAATTAATAGTCGAAGAAAAATGGTTAAAAAAAATTTTGGAATTAGCTGTTGGAAACCGTGCTCCCTTTATTACATATTCTTTTTTGTTCAAAGGAAAATCACAAATCGTTTTTTAAAACCACTTGTAAACGAATATCAATCCTCACAAATGTTTACGTTCTCTTTACTCCTAGTAAGAGGAAGTCATGCGATTGTGTGAAATTTTCGAAATTGTGTTAGCCTCGGAACGGTGTTATGTTTTGAGGTCCTCTGAGATCACAAAAAGTATTATTTTTAGTTATAAGTAATTTATACGTTCAGGTACGCAACTAAGGCTCGAAGATTTCGGTCAAAATCTGAAGATTCGAATCCCGAGATGCGACTTTTTTAATTTTTTGTGATTTTCTTGGTAACAATTCCTATGATACACTCGTGGATTCCGATAGTGTCCATTTTGTATTCTTTTCTAGCAGCATGGAATTAGATTTTAGAATGAACCCATGGAGACCAGAGCTCTACTATCTTCTTTCTATTTTCCATGATTAAATGAAAGGTACTTGAAAATGATCAATATAAATTGACCGAAACAAATTGTATATGAGATTGTTACCACACGTTACACGGGGTGACAGCAATACCCACCAGCTCAGTGGAGAAGGTGTGGGTTGCAAGGAAGGACCAGGATGATATTGGGCGCCACGTTAGTTTTAGAAGAAGAGGGAAAAACTAACGAAACCCCTAAGAAAAGAAAAATCAGAGAGGGGAAAAGGGAAAACAAAGAAAGTAAAAATAAAAGAGGGAAAAGGAAAAAAATAATTATTTAATCCAAATAAATCAATTAATATAGTAACTAGCCAAAATTAAAAAAAAAATGAAAGGAAAACAAAAATTAAAGAAATATACAAAAAATAAAAGTATTAAAAAACATAAAAATATAAAATAAAAAAATAAAGATTGGATTGACAGCAATGGGGATCGTACCGTAAAATTTAACTGCTGTCAAGTCGACGCCTTGGCTTACTCAGACAGCGTGCCACCAACAGTTTCTAATAAAATTGTTTCTAATATTGTATTAATTCTCTGCCTCTTAACTAGCTTCGTTGAGGAGGATGAATAGTTTTAGTTTTCTTTTTTTTCCAATAAATAGAACTGAAGCACATAGAAATTAGTTGCCAAAATAATAAATTAATATTCACCTTACCTGAGAAAAGAGAAAGAGATCGCACTGGCTGACAATAATTTTCTTACTTTTTCTGTCTCTCTCTCTCTCCAGCCTTAATTTACTGCCTTTTACTAAACTTGAAATTGAAAAAACTCAAAAGGATTTCTTTTGTGGCGAATAATTAATAAAATTCACTAAGAAGAAAAAAAATAGGTTACATTTTATTCTAAAACAAACACAGTGAATGATATACCAATTGATAAATATGTACAATACAAACTACTAAAAACCCAAAATAATAAAAAAATAATAATAGTAATTAATAAATAAAAAAATTATATTAGTCAACAGAAACTAAACTATTAATATAACATAAAAGGGAAAAAAACTACAATTAAAATTAAAATTACTGGCCTCTTCTTCTGCCCTAACTATGTACATCCACCAAATTATTTCTCAAAATGAAACAAAAAAACTAAAATTCTATTAAAGAAAATGTTATAAACTAAACAGAAAATAGTATTATTTCGAACTTATTTCATAACATAAGGCCATAAAAAAAAATTGAAATTCCTTCAAAGATAATTTTATGATAAACTAAACCAAAAAATAATAATAATTATTACTTCTGTTAAAACTAAAACAAAAAAATAAGAGAGAGAGCGCAAATGAGGAAACAAAAATCATTAAAATTATAATTATTAAAACTATTAAACTATTGTTGTACAGTTGTAGAACCACAGTGAAACCACTCCAGTCCGCAACAGTTCAGTAAACTCGCCTCTTGTCTTCCGAGCTATTTGTATAGTTAATTAATTAACTTATTAATTTTTCCGTGGTATTTCGTTGTTTCTTTTTTTGTTTAATTTATTGAAAGAAAACTTACGGGTGCACCCTACTTAATTTCCATAAGGTCAGCTCTCTGTAAAAAAGTGGCTCCCAGCACCAATTCTCTCTGCTCTGGCTGTTGATCCCCTTTCAGGTATGGTCCAACTCCTTAAAGTCATGTAGGCCCCTTGTCAAGCCGGAAAACCAGAAAAAAAATCCGAGCAATGTCGTGTATAGAATTGGGCTCTTTCACTTCTTGCCACTACTACTGGCCGACTGCTGGAATTCTCTCGTTGTTGAACTTTGCCTCATAGACATATGAACATGTGAACTGTATATGTGAAGTACGTAAACACTCTCGTCTCTCATTCATTACTATTGTAATACTTCTCTTATGCAGTCTTTCTCTCTTTACTCTCTTAAATTTATTTTTACTTCCTTTTCTATTACGCGTAATCTATTCATCTTCCTCTTTCTTTCTCCATCAACATTCTTTTCGTTTTTTTTCTTTCTTTTATTTCACTACATTTTAACCAAAATTACTTAAACTAGAATAATTAATCAAACCAGAATAATAAAAAACAAACTATTTTTTATTTTTATTTTTGAAAGGAAAAAAAAGACCCCAAAAAAAGTGCTTGTTAATAACGGTCTCCGTTACAAGATAATAGAAATGTTTTAATAGAAATATCTCCTTAAATTGTAACAAGGTGGGCGAGTGCTAATATGTTTTGTAATTAATGGTTTCATAGAGAATATTAATCATACATTCACATATGTGTCAAGTTCCCAGAATTTCTAGTAAGTTACATTTGTCGTACCATGCAGGATACATGAAATTGGAATTTATATGGAATGTAAAATATTACATTAACATTTGAAGTTTACTACAAAATTTATATAGTATTAATTGCTCTTTATTTAGCTTAATTATTATTAATTTTGTTCTAGTATTTTATCAATTTACAAAAATAGTGTTAATTTTTCACTTCTTTGCCGATCGAGTCTCACTAAATTATTATTGAAGAAATTTGGTTATGTATTTACTAAATATATAATTTGAAAAGTATGTTTATTTGGTCATCATTGTGAGGCTTTTCCAACTCGACAATTTTTCAAATATGAAATCTGTTAATTTTTACACTTTGTTAATCTGTAAAAAAAAGAAGTAAGAATTGTGACCTTGTCAAATTTTCGAATCTGAGTTTTCTTCGAGAAAGTAATGTATAGAGGTGTCCTGACTAGAGGAAAATTGTTTTCAGTCTGTAAGTGTAGCGTGCGCAAAATATGTAGGCGCCGCCAGCACCATAAGATTTGGGCCAAAATCCATTATCCGGAGCTGCGAATTCACTGAAAATGCTTTTTTTTTATTCATTTGTTTATTTGTTTTTTGGTTTTGTCGGTTTGACATTAACCAGTTATTTTGATTTTGAGGGCTGGAAGAAACCAACATATTGACATTATTAACTACCCTTGGCTTCTAATTGCCTCCAACTGCCAATATGTTGGTGGAAAAAACCAGCCCTATCTTTTCAAATTGACATGTCTCTTGTAGTCTTTCACTAGCTTCTGCACCCTCTTCCCCTTCTTCATTCTCCATCCTTGCAGAGATAAGGGTATTTTGAGCGATGCGGCCCTTATCCTTAATCTTTAGACATGTCATATCTGAAACAAATTTATGGTTAAAGCCTTTGAATATTATGTTGTTTTGGTGTCTAGTATTAGTGAAATGAGCACAGAACTACAATACTGCTCAGATACTAAAAGATAATTCCTAATCCGACTTATATTTTCATTTTATTCCCTTTGTATATGCAAACAAGCGCTTCCTTTTCCATTAATGCCAATATGCTTTTTGCGCAACAAGGAAATCGTACATACTTGGACAGTTCGGTTACAAAGGTTTCTTTTTTTTTACTATACATTTTACAAGTAAAGAGTAAATGATTGATGTCGCCCATCCTCTCCGTTACCGCAATCGCATTTGGGATATTTACGATGCGTATTTTACAAAGGTGCGGCTTGGTGAGATTATGGTCAAACCTCAATCGCATTATCGTGGTATAGAATTGCCTTTCCCCTCCAACTCATCAAACCAAGGTCTACAAGGGATTCGAGGCTTATGTCTGAATAATATTTGCCTCTATATTCTTTTCCATATTGATCCTGCCATAATTCTAAATACTTACTTTTCAGAGCATTGTTAATATCTCTCAAACTAGCTGTCGGAATGTGTTCACCCGACTTAATAGCATCTTTTGCCAGGATATCGACATATTCATTACCTTGGATCCCGGCATGCCCTTTGATCCACACTATATGCATTCTTCCTGCAGCATTCTCCAACCTATTCGCTACTTCTACGAGTATCGGGTCTATTACATCACTGGACATTTTATCTTCTGAAGTGTACTTCTTGAGTCACTGAGAACTACCACAGTGTTGTCCCTCTTCTGGCTTATCTTATCTGCCAGCCCTATTGCTTTGCCAATTGCTGCCAATTCCGCAGTATATACCGAGGCAATATTTGAAAGCCTGTACTTCTTGGAGCTGCCAGTCTGGGGGTCCCATATGACACAACCCACTCCATGGATCGATCTGGATCCATCCGTAAACAGGAAGTACGGATTAGCTAGGCTCACCTTAAACACCGCAGTGATCCCCCAAACCATGCACTCACCATGTTTTTAAGTTTGTCATATATGTTCAAATGAACATAATATGTCTCTGAACAGACCACACTATAGGTTAACCGTCGCCTCGGGATCCTATGCAAAGCACTGAAGCTGGGATACATGTCAGTAACAACTCCAACCATCCTGACACTTATCGGCTGTTTCCTTTTATACCAAAACCTGTGTGAGGAGACCAAGTCTGCCAGCCTAGAAACTCCCGTTTGAGGCAGCTGATGAATGATATCAGCCTTCTACATCAGAATCTACCCATTAGTAAATCTCTTCTTAGTGGTAGTGGCATCTCTTTTGCCTCCACCAATAGAATACTAGTGGGTGTGGATCTCATGGCGTCCAAGCACATACGTACCGCTTTATACTGAATTTTATCTAGCTTGGCCAAAGCTGATTGACAAGCATCTCCACAAATACCGCACGCATAATCTAACTTGGACAAAATTAAGTTCCGGTAAAGGAGGAGTGCTATTTTCGGATCCGCCCCATAAGTCACATGCGCTATATACTGTAAAATATTTAAACTTTTCTCGCAGCTTTTTGCGAGTTCCTCAATGTGGCGCTTCCATTTCAATTTATAGTCGATATAAAGTCCTAACACTTTACAGACGTTTAAATGAGAGATCTCAAAAGGGCCAAACTGAATAATTTCCGGGATGCTACTACGACGTTTCCTACTAGCATTGTAACAGCACTTTTATTTGCAGACACTCGAAATTTCCATTATTGAACCACTGTCCCATATTTCATTAAAGATTTTTAATAAAAATTTTAGAGCTGAGTGCGGCAGATTTCGTAGCATTGGATAATGAATCTTATCCCACCCAGGTGATGTATTCGTTCCCTTCTTTATCGCATTCGTTACTTCCCATAACTGAAATGGTCGATTTACCAAATCGTCCTTATGCGAATATCCGACAAATCAATAAATTCGCTCTCATAGTCTGGAGCTGAGCTCTCCACACCATTCATCGAGTCTCAGCATTGCCCGTTTCATTTTTATCACAGCCTTGACTTCAGACCACTCTCCCGTGTAGATCGTAATACCATCTGCAAACTGGAGAGTTCTAATTTCCGATCCAAGTTTATCTCCTAAGTCTGATGTATATATGTTAAACAGGATAGGACTTAGCACAGCTCCTTGAGGCAGGCCAAGTCCGGTGGTTCTAGGCCCCATAACCTTATCACCGCAGCTAATCACTAAAAACCTCCTTTGCAACATTCTAATTACATTTATAATAACCCTGCCTGGAACTCCAATTTGCACCATTTTATTTTTCAATTTAGCGATATTTACGTTGTCATAAGCTTTATGTATATCCACATAGGCAGCCAATGTATGTTTGTTTTCCAAGTTTGTATACACTTCGTTGACAAATGCTTGACAGATAATCCAACTTGCTGCGTTGTTTCCTGAAACCCAGCTGTTGTGGGGAAAGTTTTTGGTATTCTTCCAGCCACCAATTTAACCTTAGCTTTATCATTCTTTCATATGTTTTGCACACACATGAAGATAGAGCAATTGGCCGGTACGATAAGAATGAGTTGGGATCTTTTCCCGAATTGGGGATCGGGATTATTACGAACGTTCTCCAACCCTCCATTATTGAACCACTGTCCCATATTTCATTAAAGATTTTTAATAAAAATTTTAGAGCTGAGTGCGGCAGATTTCGTAGCATTGGATAATGAATCTTATCCCACCCAGGTGATGTATTCGTTCCCTTCTTTATCGCATTCGTTACTTCCATAACTGAAATGGTCGATTTACCAAATCGTCCTTAATGCGAATATCCGACAAATCAATAAATTCGCTCTCATAGTCTGGAGTTGATGCTTTATGAAAGTCCTCTACCCAGACCGCAGTGCTAGACCTAACCTGTGGTGTGTAACCTTTATTCAGAGTTCGTATTTTACTCCAAATTGTGTTTAAGGACGAGTTCCGATCCAGGCTGTTACACATTTCGTACCAATTATTCCTTTTCTTTAGTCTATAGGTACTGTGGCATTCAGCTAATTTCCGCTTTAAGTCGACAAACTTGTCCATTTTGGAGAATTTTTATAATTTTGCCAGGCCATTTGCGAATTCTGTTTCACTCGATTACATTCTTCATCCCACCAAGGTTTTGCACTACGATTAGGCTTTATAAAAAGCCATTGTGGATACCTAGGTATAGACTTTACTGCTGCATAATTTATTATTCTCATACATTCGTTATAAGAATACGGTCTGGAACCTCTAATTTCTGCTTCAATCAGGGACCGATAATCTTCCCAATTAGCATTTTTGAGATTCCAGCCTCCGGCTCTCGGATGCCTAATCCAACTCCCTGTAGTTGCTCCCAACGCGAAGCTCGTCTCCATTATGATTCCCAAATGATCGGAACCCAGAGGTTCATCTATTATCGCCCAATTTAGTTCCGATATCAAGCGTGGTGAACATAACGTTAAATCCACTGCTTGTGCCTGAGAACCCGGTCTGGGAATCATGGTTGGGGATCCATCATTGAGCACACAAAGATTGGCCACATCCATGATCTCCAGCAAGGTGCGCCCATCCGCGCTTTCCCATGCAGCATGATGTGCATTGAAGTCACCCCCAAACAGAATGGGCCCTGAAACCTGATCTAAAAGATGTATCCATTCCTGCACCGTGGTTCCATGTCCTGGTCTACAGTATACTCCGAGAAGAGTAGTCATGACTGAATTGATCAATAGTTTTACTCCACATATACCTGGTTTAAACCATGTCTCACATACGATGACCACATTAATTCCTCTTTCACGCAACAACATTTCCAAATTGTCTCGATTACTTATGTACGACCTTATATTTATTTGCAGAATTTTCATCATTTACGGGAATTTGACCGAGTTGATACCTTGCTAAAACCTCCTGCATCTGAAAGATGCTTAAGTCCTTTTGTTTATCAGTTTTCAATCGGTTTATAACCCCTTCTTTGGTCTGTTCCTTTACAGGCTCTACCAGCCCTTCCTCGGTAAGCTGTTTGTGGGCCTTTCCACTCCGAATTACTCGCTCTGCTTTTGATGCAATTGACCCAGACTTAACTGAAATTTTTCCTTCCGAAAATTGAGATGTTAATGTTTCCAATGATTTAGTCATTCCATCCCAATCTTTTCTACTCATTGAATCAATTACTTCAATGAACGATTCCATGACTGGATGCTTCACAGAGCCAAGGCTCTGCCGAATCTCTTTCACACTGATTACACTTCCTTTTCTTTCCTCCTCTATGCTGGTACCAGCCGATTTATCAGTAGGGATAGGCTTTAGATTAAATGATTTTTTCCCCCGTTTTGGGCGTCTAAATTTCGAGACCTGAACCGGTGAGGGACCTGGTAACGCAGGAAACTCTTCCTCAGTGAGCCCCTCAAACCTGTTACTTTTGGCGATTTCTAAAAAGGAGTCTCCAACAAAAGTTGAGTCATACATTGCTTTTTCCTTAGCTTTTTTATTTTCCTCTATGTATTTTGGGCATTTCGCATCCGTTGCAAGGTGATTCCCATGGCAGTTAATGCACTCCATTTTCTCCATATTACACTGATCTGCGTGGTGCAGCCCCGTGCATTTACTACACCTTGTCTGCCCTCTACACTGGATGCTTGAATGTCCATATCGGAGACAATTCATACATGGTCTCCTATGAGGTACATAAGGCTCTACTCTGAACCTCGCCCCATACAAAGTGACATGCCTCGGAATTTTCTGACAATCGAAAGTCAAGAAACCAGTTTCAATAGGCCTATTTTCGGTTCTTTTATATACTCTTTCTACCTATATCACCGAAATTTCACTTCGAAGGTGATGCAGAATTTCCTCCTCTTGATGAATGTTCAAAAATAGCCCCAACGATTTTCTTTAAACTCAGTACTATCTACACTCATAAATGCTATAGCTTTCATTTGAAGCACTACTCCAGAAAAATTTATTTATTTTTTAATTTTCTGGTGTAATAGGATCCGAAGAGTGGAGAACCATAAAAATGAATCAATCTACCTACTCGCTACCTAGCTCACATTAGGTTGGGAGACTCTGTATATATACAGCCGAGGAAGCCCTAAGGAAGAGAGTTTTTTAACAGTTTACGACGAGTTAACAACCAGTCAGCAACCTTCTACTACTCAGCCAGTCTGTCTCTATATATATCTCTCGCTACTAACTTGTATTGTGAACTCCTTACAGTTTGTGCGTTTCTCTCATTATACAGCGTTCAGCTTATATTCTAGTTTATTTCACAAAATACCCATTCACTCTAATTCTCTCTCCTTCTCACATCCATTATATCTGGGAAAACAGCATCGTTAAGCTTTTCTCTAAAGTGCCCATCAATACAATATTTTTTTTTATATTTCTGTATTTAAGATTTTCAAACCATTACAGAGGAGTCACAACATTCATATTTAGGATTTCAAACTCCAAATATATTTCTTAAAACATGCTTAAGACATCAGTTTCTTAAATATAATGAATACACAAATAATTTAAACGTAAAATGAACTGGAAACTAAAAAGAAAAAATGCGTACTTGAGATTATCATAGAAAGAGGACAAAAATAAAATACAATTTTACAAAATAGAGAAAATAAAAGACTCAGTATTGTCAAGTTACAGAAAAAACAAAAAAAAACAAAACAAGATTATTAAAAGAAAAGCTATGAGAAAAATTTACAAGTATTAATAACAATACAATATATATAATATTTCGAGGTACATTAACAACATTGCTAAAATTGCTTACTTGAAGAAAACTGGTTAACTAGAATGCAAATTTACAATATGTTTTAAAGTTTGTTTTTTTTGGAATTTTTTTTAAACTACGAACGATGTTCTTTAAACTTAGGATGCCAAGATATAAAATCTCACTCTGATCTGAAACACTTTTCCGGAATAATTATTTCTGGAAGCTCTGAGAAATCTTTGACTTTAAATTTTAAATGTTATTTGGGTTTGTTAATTGACGCTGTCCTGTGGACTACAATGTAATCATTCCACTGTTATCTGCAGGGTAGGTACATGTACATCTTTCTGTATATTAGGGCAAATGAACTTCGCTGTATGACAGGCACAAGTATGCTTCCAGTCATGAAAGGTTCCAGCATTCATCCATATGGATGAGCACAATAGGTTATCGGCAGTATAAGATGCTTAATGGCGGGTCCGGACAGGGCTAGTAGTGAGATGTTGCTCT
This sequence comes from Triatoma infestans, assembly GCA_011037195.1. NCBI lineage: Eukaryota > Metazoa > Arthropoda > Insecta > Hemiptera > Reduviidae > Triatoma > Triatoma infestans. The sequence goes on from JAAEAF010002198.1 coordinate 25,834, forward strand.
GTCTTTCATGGACCTCTCTCAGACATCTGGTTGGATTCCTTAATGGGCATTGTGGTTTAAGAAGGCACCTCTACGTGTGCCAGACCCCTTTTGTGAAGTCTGAGTGGGAGGAAACACCAATCCATCTTATGATTGAATACTTGGGTTGTGAGGAAATTAGGTTCAAGAACTTTGGTCGGAATAGCAGGTCTGTGGAAAAGCTTAGACTATATCCCTTTTAAGCTATTGTCCGATTTGTTATTACTGCAGTGAATCTTAGATGGGTTAAATCCGGATCTGGATTTGTTCTAGACCGGTTTGTTGTTTTTCTGGGCTATATGAGCCCAGTGGGCCTTTGGATAGCGTAAGGTTTGATTCCTCCCACAGACAAACAATAATAATAGGGCAAATGAAAAAAAAATTGCCGATTTCGTAACTGGGTTAGCTGAGTAAGAAAAAGCTGTGAACGTTTCACCTGAGATTGTTTAAATTTACCGTCAAGCCGAGATATTTCCTCTCACTCCTTGGACACAAAAGACACCTCAAGAATATCTGAATAGTATTAAAAAGCATTAGTAAATTATTTCTTTAAATTAGTTTGAAATTATTTGTTGGGCCATGTGCCTGTTCTAGAGAGAGTGGATATCCGTCTGTAACTTTATTGAAACATTTTTCTGTGAAAATCGATTTTAAAGAGTTTTATTTTCAAAATGATAAAAGTTGATAAACGCTTTTTCTTTTTTTTATTTATTGAAAAAATTCAGTTTTTTTAATTATTTTTACTAGATTATCACTATTCTTTTAATTTAATGATGCTTTGCGATGAAGAGGACCGAGTGAATGGTTTAATTTGGAAGGCCGAGGCAGAGGAGAAGTCAGTATAATGAAATTGTCAGAGGACCGGTGGAGCCGAACCTTTAACCTTGTCCTCCGATCCGCCTAGAGTCCTCCCTTGGAGAGTTAAGTGGCATGGCAATATTGTGTATATTCCAGTGTATGCACACACAGACACATCCTCTTTTCAGTTGTTTCTCTTCTTAACCAGTGAAAGAGGTAATGAAGCAATTTCTCCTCCAACAAAGGGGCAACATATTGCATATATAGATTCTATTTTTGGACACGAAATTCATTAAGTTTTAGATAAAAGACTTCATTTTTTATAAATAAATAATATTACAGAAAAATAACCCCATTTTTTTAAATAATTTTTTTGCAAAATTTCAAATTCAAAGATACATTTTCAACAATAGGAAACTCGCTCTTCAGTTTAAAGTTGTGTGGATATTAACTGCCAATTTTCAAATAGAACATACAGAGCTGCAATCTGACATTCAATTTAAAGACTAGACCTTATAATTACTTCGTTTCGTAATTAAATAAATCTACAGTTTGTTTCGAAATATTTATTTATTTGACAAGAGAATAATGACTTTATCCGGTTATTTAAACTGCCGTTAGAGCTTTGCTAAAATGACTGAGTTTGCCAGCGCTGCCAAATAAGGCGCCAGCATTATTTATGTGTAAGCAATCTTAACTATAGGTTTAGTAAACATAGCAAATGAAAGAAAATTTGCTAAATAATATTGTACTAATAACTTCGTTGTACTAATAACTCTTCATTTGTCGAAAACCTACTCCTCCAAACGTTCTCTTCTAAGTAAGTTTCGAACTAAGTAGTACACATCGGCTAATTCGTCTCCTCATGTCTCTTTTTATTTTCGACCAGTGGGATTCTATACTTTGGGAATGAACCATTTTATCTCGCGGGCTCACAAAATTTAAGGAGTGGTTTACCTTAAAGTGATGAAACCCTAACGAATCTAAACTTTGGTAGCCTCTCCAGCTATCTGTGATCACGGTAGCTCTCCAGCTATCTGTACGACGGCCAATACCCGTCGTAAAGTTGTGGTATCTTTTTTATCCACTACATATGAGAAACACTTTTTGGTTTACCTATCTATACCACCAACTACCCAACGGGTCTTTGTTACTGTACAGTTTGTGTAAACCTTTGTGTAAACTTTCATCCACCTCTACTATTGCGTTTGTCCCCCAATATTTTCGCTGTTCTCAATCAACCAATTTAAAATTAAATTGCGAATAATATCTAGTATTTTTTTTACGGTATTATGGCATAATCCCGTTTCCCTAACTATAGTGTTTCGAGGATACTTGTTACACTACACTATTATGTCCAATGCACTTTTACTAAATTAACGCAGAGTTCGTTCTCCAAAATGCACTTTTACTAAATTAACGCAGAGTTCGTTCTCCAAAAAACTTGTTTTCGACAATTTCTGTTCCGACAGCGATAAACTGGTTCTTTGCCAACGCCTAGGAAATAAAAAGGAACAAAATACAAAATAAGTAAATTAAAAATCGGTCAAAGTGTGCATTACATGATTACAGAAAGATAAATTTGCCATATTATGCGTTAGATCAAACGTTTGGTCAGTTTAATAAAAGAAATAAAGATAATCCCAAGGATTAGAGAGTGTTTACCTGGTCAACTTGTTACCTGCCCCCTAAGTAATGAGTTTAATCCATAATTTCACTAAAAGAAAGTCATGTGATTGTTTCACACGCCACAACTTTGTAGGAAAATTAACAGCAAGCGGAATAACGTGCCAATTTTTTTTTTTTTTTTTTAGAAAGTGTAATACTATCGTTCACACAAATTTAATTTGAAATTATAACCGTTACGAAGGTTACTATAAGGGTACAAATAATTTCCAATCTAAACAGTTAGTTCTTTGACTTTTTACTACACAGACAGTAGCAATATTTCATGGGTCCCTTTCATCTACGTGGTTTTTCATCTTTATGGAAATCTATGTGTTACATTATTTACGATAACGATTTTTCCCTGAGGAAAAGTTGTTTTTATAAGAATATATGTATTTTTTTCTCTCTCTTTCTTACTTTTTATCTCCACTAGTTATTTTATAACATTTACTTTACCTCATCTTTTGTATTTTTTTTTATATTGTTTCATCTGTGGTGGCAGTATTTAGTTTAAGAAATAGATCATTCGTAGTTTATTTATATATTTAAGAAAATTTGTTCTAGATAATGGAATAGATAACCTCCCGTATTTTTATTCTGAAGTTAGCTAGAAAATAGACCATCTTGGGAAGGATCTAACAAATTGCATTCTAAACCTTCAATAAATCATTATTATCAGAGATTTTTTTCCTTGAAAAACCTGCTTCTTCTTGTGATCATCGTTCAATTTTCTCATCAGTAAATCTGTGTAATTCCGGCCGTACGGGGTTCATTCTTTTCCCTCCCCAATCACAATTTACTCTCCAATAATATAATACATGCTTGTAATAAACTACCATTACATTACTCTTCTATTAATATATACAATGGTAAAGTCCAGGCAATGTTCTTGTGCCAAGTTTAGCACAAGAAAATCAGCCGTCAAACATAAACAAAAATCATTGGTCAAAAAAAAAAACTGATTTCCACGAAAATGTGAAGCATTGAAAATGTTGTATGCTACATTTTATGGTTTTTGGGCTAAATCATGGCCATATTTATTGGTGAATGGTCATTTTTTGTAATAATAACAGTTTGAATTTGTAATTGGTTACACACGGAGAAAAATATAACCAAAAAAAAAAGGATCAAATAATAATTAATTAAAACACATGATTTCTGGCAATAATATTAAGGTAACTGGTTAGACTGTCTCTGTTAACGTTCGGCACGTTAGAAATGTTCCATCGCCCCCACTCTATAACTTCAATAATGTTGGCTCACCCCACATCTATCCCCACCAAACCGTGTGGCGGACGTTTATCAAATTTTTATAAATATATAAAATAAGTTTATAATATTTTATCAAATCACCCCTCCCATAATACATTTTCTCTGTTAAAAATCATTTATATATCCCTGTTGCGAAACACTCACAGGACTATCTCTAATTGCAGTCTCAGAGTTAAACAAATTTTCTACGAACGAGATATTTACTCAAAGTTTTAAATGCTGATAACACGGCACCGGAATAAAGGTGATGAGAAACTGCAGATATTACTTGCTGGCTATTAGGGAATGAGCTATCTGAATGTACGTATAGTTTCTGGACTACTAGGCAACTGTAGTGGGATTTTCGAGGGGTTGCACAGAGAGCAATGTACCCTGACTGAACACACTAATATATTAATTGAGAAAACAGAGTACTGCAAGGACTTTACAGCGCCTGATTTAGGGGAGTGGTAGAAGCGGGGGGGGGAGCCTCATTCCACTGCGACCTACAAATTGAGGTCTATTGTGGATAAGGGGAGTGGTAGCGGAGTAGAAAATGAAAGACTGAACTGGCCGAGTGTTGGTGTTGGTAATGTTCTCTTGAAGACTGAACTTTCTGAGTATAGCTAGCCCTTACCTGCGTATAGAAAACTTCCTCTATATCTACTTTCATATCTCCTAGGGGTTGCAGGAGGTGGATCTTGATTTCCCCTAAGAGGTGAATTGTATAACAAGCTTCTGGAGGGGAGATGCGCTCCGCCTTCCATGACGTTGAGTTGGAGGGTTGCCTTATGATTCCGGCTGCAGACAAGACATACCGCCGGCAATCCATTACACAACTCTTCTATCAATATCCTAACAAAATTTGAAATGGCAGATTAGAATTAATAACCGCAGACACCCCCCTAGAAACCCATTACTGCACACGAATCAATTTTATTATATTTTTTCTGGGAAATGTTATTTTTGGGGGAAACTATGGCATTAAGCTTTCCTGTAAAGTGCCATTTTAGTACAATTCGCAGTACTACAATATAAAATATTCTCTCGAATTTCGAATTTTCTCCGGAACGATTCTAAGAAGTGGAGCTTATTTATGATTATTTTATCTTATTCCTTTCTACTTTTCTTACTCCTGGTAAGAGGAAATAATGCGATCGTGCAAAATTTTCGAAATTGAATTTTTACCAGGTTAAAATGTTTTGAGGTCCCCTGAATACGAAACAATGTTTTTAGCGAATGATCTGTATATGAATGTTTATGGTGTGTGTGTATGTGTTAAGAGAAATCTGAAAAAAACTGAAAGTCGCAGAAAGCTCAAACTTGGCCTCAACTGACTTCAAGGTTTGGACCAAAATCCATCAGCCAATGGATTGCAGCGATTTTCTCGAAAACAGCACCAACGATTTTTTTTGTAGTTTGTATATATACCTAGAAAAGTGTGTCTTTATCGCTTTCATTTGAAACATTTCCCCGGAAAAATTGGTTTTTACATAGTTCCTGATAGAGTGCCACTTCAATTCAATATATAGTTCTATCACCTATACAATATTAATATACATCGGAAGCATTGCTAGAATGCAAATCTGAAAAAATCGGTTAATCGGAAGTGCGATTTTATAAAAATAGGTTTTTGAGTTTTTTGTATTTTCTCGATAGTCGCGACCGAGATTTCCTTAAAACTCGAATGGTTGCTGCACTGCATCAACCTGACACGTAACATTTGTCCAAAGAAATTGATTTTCAATTTGTGGCGTTAATTTCAAATGTTATAGGTAGATGGTATAGCATTTTTTGTTGCGCTTTCTTTGTAAAGTATCATTTCAGTATAATACATAGTTTTCACCAACTACATATTATTAGAATTCCAAATTTGAGGAAAATCGGTTAACCAGAAGTGCGATTTTACAGAGTAGGTGTTTGAAGTTTTTGGAATTCACTCGAAATCGGTTACAACGTTTTCCTTTAAACTTGGAATACTGCTTGCTGCAAAGATAGAAACGTGTCACTTTTAGTTGAAACATTTTTCTGAAAGATTTGATTTTATGAAGGTATTGGGGATCTTCAGTTAGTTTAAATTTAAATTCGCACAAACTTTGCTGGTTCTGACATAGAGCGCTCCACACAAGGCCGCTCAGTATTACAAGTAAAATCCCAACACAATGTTTATGTCCAGCCCAACTAAATATTGTAACAGAGATATTTTCCATGATAGCATGCTTCATTTTGTAGTCACTGACCGGTTTTGGGCGTTCGGCCCACCATTAGGATGTTTTTGTCAAAGCAGTATTAACATAGACTTGAACAGAGCAGATTTAATGATACCCTCTGTGGGTCTATGTTATCACACTGTTATTGACAAAAACATGCTGATGTTGGATGAACGCCCGAAACCGGTCGATGACCACAAATAGAAGTAGACTTTCATGGAAAATATCTCTGAAACGTCCCAGCCCTGTGAACACAACAACAACAAATATTGTAACGTTGCAATTTTAAAGAAAATTTCTTGATTAAATTGTATGAATTAGAGTGAGAAAAAGTCGTGGAGTTTTGACACCAGATTTTTTTTTAAATTTTATTGGATCCCCATAATGTGGCACACTAAGCGACATAAATCTAATTAAAGCACCGCCTTTGTTTTATATATATATATATATCATCCTTGGTAAGTATGTGTGTGTGTGTATGTGCTCTATATGTGTTAGTTGCGGATGGATTCTCAAAGGAAGAGAGAGAGAGAAAGAGACAGACTATCCTCCCTTAAGCCCCCAGAACTAAACCATGCATGTCTTTCCCGCCCGCAAAACATCCCCACACACTTCCCCTCCTCCTTTCCACCCCATGCTGTGTATGACTTAATATCCCCCTGGAGTGCAAATAAACCTAGCATATATAGAGTTATACACGCGCCCGTTCTTCCTACTTACACGCAAACTTCTAAATGGGATTCTATGCCCTGGAGTTTGCCATCTCAACTGTACAAACGAGGGCGTGATCATACAAAACCCTTCCTTCCTTCTTTCCCGTTCTACCCTTTTCACCTCGGCTTTAACAAATATACTGATGTTAATACTAATATATATATAACATATGCAGCGCAAGTTAATATACACATATATATACTATATAATATATGTCTATATTTGTATCTATATGCATATATGTAGGTGAATATGAGAGTGTAGTATGTATTTAGCTATTCTTAAACTAGAAAATTACATTCAACCATGAAATTATTTGAAATGATTAAAAATCTGATGTGAAACACTTATTGCAATGATATGAAAATGAAAACATATTTTCCTCAAAACTGGCATTTTTACTTATTGTTTAAATCAACTAAACTTTTATGTAAATAAAAGTAATGCAAACTAACTATAGTTGTTAGTTTTTGGGATATCAGGTTCATTATGGTAAGATAGCATCTTTTTCAGCCCACCAGCAAAACTTCATTTAAAGCAAAACGCAACACCGCAGTCTCAGAGACTTCCAAAAATGGATTTTCCTGCAAAAAGGATTCAAATAAAACTGAAATGTGTTCAAGTGCATAAATAATTCGCAAATTTAAAAAAAAAATCATTGGAGCCTTCGCGAGAAAATCGCGAAAAACTTGAAAACAAAAAAGGACTCTGTGTAATTTGTGGTAGTGGTGTCTAATCAGAGAACCAAGTTTTAACACTTCTTGCCAGTTTTATTTTCTGAAGATATATTCTGCCCAAATACCCAATGATCATATTCGCTAAAAACAGTTTTTTCGATCTCAGGGAACTCGAGAACATGTATTTTTTCCGGTGAAAACTCAATTTCTCAAACTTCTTTTCGTACATTCTCTGCATATCAGAATGAAAACAAATGTCAACAGATTGTTTTCACTTTACATAGACAAACTTGTCCTTCCCTTACATCAGCAATAAAGAAACACCGACCTCACGCAAGTACGCTACCGTTAACGAGCTAATCTATACACGCTTCCCCACAATAATCTAGCGGCTCATCCCAATCCCACTGAACAAGCCGTATCAACATCCATCCATCCTGACAATTCTTCACATGGCTTGAATCGAAGTTGGCCACATGACCTCCTAATCACCTAGCTCCCTTTTCATATCCTAAGAGTTCCAGCACTGGGCGGTTCCTCTCAACACACGCTGAGTCCTAAAGAATTTAGTCATCACAGTCGCTGACGTGATCTTCACATTTACCTGTTTATCTGTATAAAATATATATAATAAATAAATAAAATATATATATGCAGATTGTAAATAAATAAATACAAATTTACATTAGGAAATTGGAACTTTGTTTACATTTCATATTTACAATTTTTAAATTAAATTATTAAAAAGAAAAAAGCAGGAACAAAGAAAAAGTGTCATTATCTTAATTATATCCACATGATTTATGATTTGTTACTTACTTTATTAATAAATTTCAAGTTTCCTTTTATTTTCATTGAAGCACTAATGTATTGTCTTTATATATCTATGTATGTATTGAATTATGTTACTCTTTATGTATTGTTTTGTACCCTACTCCTTGCTAAAAGGCATGTACCTTAAGAGCAATAAATAAATAAATAAAAAATAAATAAAATTAAATTCTATCTAATTCTTTTATGAAAATCTTTCTCTAGTAATGTACAATGTAGTTAGTTGATGTTTGCGTGTTGTATGTTTCCTCCAACTAATTATAGGCTTGATGTAAGCGCAAACAGATGCTTATCTGAAGCAATAAGTTAAGCAATCTAAGTTTAAATTTTATGCTTGAGATAACATTTAGTCTATTCACGCACAGATTAAGAAACCGGTTCAACAACAAAAAATTAGTAAAGGATGAGTAAATAAATCGAATTTGTAATACGGTAATTGATGTATTTCGTTGGAAACTAACAAATTTTCTTTTAATAGAAAAAAGGAAAAGTAGAAAAGATTTTTTAGTACAGAACAGTTTCACCTTTTAATATGTGTCAAATTGGACAGAAAACTATCCATGACTAAATGGAAAAGCGTGAGGTATTCGACAATTGTCCTCTTGGTTCTAGAGCAGGTAAAATGGAAAATTGTTTTGTTTAAAAAAGAAAAAGGAAATTTCTGTGAAAATGAAATAAGAATCACTTGTTTCCCTCATCAAACCCATTACTTCCTGTGATATTCTTTGATTTACCATTATGCAATGTTTTTTACTTTCTCCTACGGTTGTTGGTAAAGGATTGCGATTGCGTCAAATTTTTTCCAAATTTCCAGCGGAAATATATGTTTGAGTCCCCTGAAATTAAAAAAAAAATATTTAAGAAAATTCGTTATGCAAAGATTTGTTTATTCAGTAAAGTCGCAATTCCGGTTGATAGTTTTTGCCCGAAACCTTCGTGTCAGATGCGGTGGTGGACCTAAACGGTATATCAAGATTAAGCTTTCTATGATTTTTCTTTACTTTGTTCATACACATCAATAACGCCAATCACTTTTGTTTGAAGAGTTCTAGGGAACAGTACTGTTAAGATTTCTTGTAATATACCTCTTTAGTTCAATACAGTTCTATCACGAATATAATATTAAACTACATTAGAAGCAAAGCTAGAATTCGAAAGTTGAAGAAAATCAGTAAACCGGAAATGCGACTTTCAAGATTGGGCTTCTGAGATTTGTGGAATTTTCTTGAAAATCACTCTCCTTTTCCTTTTTCTTGAATGCTCTGCACAGATACAAACCTACCATTTTTATTAGAAATTAATTTAAGTTATTCAATAGTTTGCACTTTTTTGGCAATGTCTTCTACACTACAATCTAAACACATTCAAATTCTATCTATAGTACGCGCCTTAACTTCTGCCTTTACCACCTCTATACTTGTGCCTGTACCACCAGGGCAACTGAAAAAACATTCCGGTAATTTGTCAATTTTTAACTGCATAAACGCAGAAATAATAACAATAATACTTTATTGAATGTGTGATGGATGTGGAAACATCAAGAAGGAGGGCAAAACCAGAAAGTTGAATAGATCGGCGGAAATTCCAAGAGCAAGGAATTTTCCAATTGGGGTCAATGGTTTACCCTAAGCCACCAGATATACAATGCAGACAACGTTGCCAGATATAGAAAACAATAAGCGAGACGTTGTCATATCTGCTGAGGGAAAATCCTTAACTGCACACATACTCTAAGGACAATAAATACACGGCTTGTCTATGTGTGTGTCCCTCCTATATAAATGGTAGCGGACGAGTCAGTAAATCAGTTATAATCAAGTTATAAGAGAGTTATCATCGAGTGAGTAGTCAAGAGCCAGCAATTAGCATCCGCGACATAGGAGTGTCAGCAGTTAGTTCCACGTATTCTCTACCTATTCTACCCGCTCGCGAACGCGTCCCTACTACTAAAATTTACTGTTTAATGTTATCTAGTCACTGTAATTTAAATATACTTTATAACCAAATATATATATATAGTATATATATATATATATCAGTAAAATACTATTTAATTCCGAATTAAACAACTGGAGGGACACACACACATAGATAAGCCGTGTATTTTGTTGTCCTTTGTGTAAGTGTGTAGGTAAGGATTTTCTCTCAGCAGATATGACAACGTCTCGCTTATTGTTTTCTATATCTGACAACGTTGTCTGCATTGTATATCTTGTGGCTTGGGGTAAACCATTGACCCCAATTGGTACTTTCCTCGCCCTTGGAATGCTTGTTGGAATTTCCGCCGATCTATACAACTTTCTGATCTTAATTTCAGATTTAGTAAAAGACGTGTTTATATAATTTTTGTGGATTTCAAACGCGCATTCGACTCTGTGCCTCATAATTTACTATTTAATAAATTATATAAATTAGGTATTAGTGCTAAAAAGATACGAGTTATTAAAGCACTGTATGAATATGCATCACTAACCTTAACAGACACTCATGACTTTTTAAATTCCATTAACATCACACAGGGAGTGTTGCAGGGGGAGAAATTAAGCCCATTTTTATTTAACCTGTTCACATCAAATATTGTCGAATATTTTAAGCTTAGGGGAGCCAAAGGAATTAGCATTGACAGATCTAATGAACTACTAATGCTATCATATATGCGGATGATATGGCCATAGCTGCTTACTCCCCAAAGGATGTTCAGTTTAAGCTTAATTTACTACAGTCTTACTGTGACACTAATTATCTCCAAATTAATACCTCCAAAACTGTTGTTATGCCTTTCTATAAAGGTAAATTACTTAGGTAAATTCTTGCAGGCGGCCCAACATTTTAAAAATAAAAGCTCAATTGCGGTTTCTTCTGTACTCTCTTTGTTGTCGAAGATAAAATCGGATTCTTGGGATGTAAAGAATTATTTGTTTAATTCTCTTGTCTCTAGCGTTCTCCTGTATTCATCGGAGTTATGGGGGCTCCGCTACGCGGAGATTGCAGAAAGAATACCTCTAAGATTTTACAAAAATTTGTTGAGGCTATCTAGAAACACGCCCGACTGTTTTGTGAAATTGGCATTATACATATAATATTGAAAGTTTTTAAACGCACTGTCTCTTGGTGGTTGAAGATCCTGACTATGCCGCGCGAAAGAATACCTCGTATCTGCTACGAAGCGCTTTTGGCAAATATTGACAATACGAGCATTCCATTCAACTGGGTCACAAATACGCGTAAATGTTTCATTATTATTGGTGCCGAAAATATATTTGACCAACAAGATGTAGATTTCATTTCTAGCAGAGTGCCTGATATTATAACAAGTTTCAATAATCACCTCATCTGTAAGGACGTTGACAGTGCGATAAATTCGAAATTTAATTCTATTTTTAGAAACATCAGCAGTTTTGGTTCAAGAGAACAATATATTCATTTTAAATGTAACATAAACGCGACCCGGGCTGCCTAGACTGTTTTCCCAGAAAAAGCCCCAACTATCTGTTAATGGGAAATTATATAAGTTTAATTCAGAAGGCGCCTTGCCCCCTATGCAAGGAGGACAAGGACGATATTATGAACTTTTTAATAACATGTCCAATTTTCGATGTCTTAAGGTATAAGTTCCTAACAGAATATATTAATATGCCTCCATCTAAAACAGTTATGGAAAATCTATTATGTTTCGATAGTCAGCACCAAGTGAAATATGTTTACATTTACGTAACTAAAGCGTTAAAAATAAAAAGTTTTATTTTGAGTAATTAAGAATTTGATAGTATTTCTATTATATTCTCATTTTTTTTTTATTTTTTATTTGATTCCAATATTTTTCTTTTTAATTCAGTTATATATATATATAATACCAGCAAATTTTTTATTAAGAAGAATTCATGTATGGAAAAAACATCGTTAATCTACTTTTTTTAATTTTTTATTATTATTTACTTCATTCTGTGTTCTCAGTTTATTTGTTTACAGAATAGGTATTTTATTTTGTGATTAAAGTCCTATTGTAAATATATGTTTACGTCAAACCCCTTGCTACAAATTGTATTTATAAGCAAGTAATGAATAAATAAATAAATATACAACTTTCTGGTTTTGCCCTCCTTCTTGATGTTCCACATCCATCACAAATATATTTAATAAAATGTTTGATAAGGAAACACTACTTTGGGACCCTAATATTTGTTTTCAAAGAAACAGGGCTGAAACTCAAAATCCAGTTCTTTGTAAAATACGTAGCAGAGACCACATACTGATCATGTCTAGTCAACCGAATTTTGTCCAACACCACCCAAGAGTTGTGACTGCCAATAAGAGAGAGATTGTCAAGTCAGAAACTGAAATCACTTACGTATAACCCCGAAAGATGGACCCAATTTTTAAACCAGGGAGCTTTTTGCCTTATTACTTCCTAAAGTGATAATTCGAGAAAGTCGGGATTCTGGAAAGTTAGGAATTTTTAAAGTATATTTAAAATGCAAAAGAAAAACAAATATTTCTATAAGAATAAGCCCTGTTCCTAATTATAACATGAAATTAGGGGTAACTGAGGCAAGAGCAAAAAGTTTCTTGACAAAAATCTCTGCAATTTTTGAGCTCATTACCACAAAATTGAGCCCCATAATACGTAACAGAGCGACACACAGAATTAAAAAGATGGATTTATGTAAAAGAGGCATAGAATTTTGCAAAATGAAACATGACTAGGCTTGGTTTAAAGCAATTTTAGCAGAAGTAACCACCACCTTTAAATGGGAATTAATACATAGACGAGGCTTTAAAGGATTCCTAAATATTTATACCTGTAAACAATCTCAATTTTAGATTTGTCTAAATTCATCTTTAATCCCACTAGTCGCAGTACTTTTCTAAAATGTTTAGATTTCTTTGTAATCCCGAAGGATTATCGCCTAACGTACAATTTCGTCTGAGTGCATTAAGGTTTTAATGATGCAACCCGCACACCAGCTTCAAGAACAAGAGGGAGATCGTCTATAAAATTAGGAAAAGAATTGGACTTAAAATACATCCCAGCCTAACACCACTTTGGAATTGAAAAAATTCAGAAATTACAGTTTTAGTGCGGACAGCAGCTCTACTGTCTGAATACAGTGATTGAATTATTTCAATGAACTTTGAAGAGACGCCAAATTAGAAAGTTTCAAAATTAAAGCTCTGCGGTTAACATGATCAGAGTTTGCTTACGATCAACGAGAAAGCTGTTGACTTTTCGTCTTTTTTAGTTAACTTAAATTTTATGATGTTCATTGATACAAACAGATTATCATAAGTGGAATATCCTGCCTAAATCCGGCTTGGAATTCAGTAAGCAAATCAGTGTTAAGAAGAAGCAGCTCTATCGATGAAGAAGATGAAAAAGTTTAGCTACAGAATCCATGCAGTTAATGCGTCTACTACAGTCCTGATACCGTTTAAAGAGAAAATAACGAACCCACTAAACGACGAGGGCGCTATTTTTTTTTTTTTTGTAAGGCACTCTGGGTGGGCGGTCCCTGGGCTCTCGCGCATACCCGCCCGTATAGAAGCCCCTAACCTAAATGATGCCCCTAACGCAGAGCGTGACGCCCTGAAACAATGAAAATGAACTAATCCTAACCTACAGGTCCCCCGAGTACTCGATATTCCTGGGGGGACAAAGAACCTAACCTAACCCTATCCAATCTATCTTTCACTCATCCAATACAGTTAAAATTTATTTACACCTTTCCACTCTAAGCTCGTCCATTCAACCATTCACACTCTTACGCCCCTCAGTACTCAATATTCCTGGGGGGTATGAGAACCCTTACATCTAATCTTACAATCTAGCCTGAAACTAAGGGTCATAACTACACCACTAGCCTAAAACCAGCATTCATGCATCATTCACGCCATAAATTCTTCCACTCCAATTTGTAAACTACCTAACCAATCCGCTCCTATTGACCCATTCCATTCTCCTTTTAAATGCTTCTTCCGCAAAACGCCTAAAACCTCTGTACGCGACACTGTTTTCGAGCAGCAGGGGCAGGCTATTATTCTCCAAGGCAACGTGGAACCCAACCTCCCTCTGCAAGCGCTGACGCAAATCAGAATACAGTGGACAATCCAACAACACATGCTTACTTAGCTCCTCCTGTCCACACCTACAGCTCCCATCCCCCACCAGACCCATCCTTGCCCATTTACCATTCAACTGTCCATGCCCCATGACCAACCGTGAAACCGCATATATGACAGTTCGTCGGAAAAAATGCTACACCCTCATTTCACCTCCTGCAAAAACGAGAACATTGTCCTCCCCTTGGTAGAATTCCTCGACCTTTCATTCCACTCCCGCAATAATAAGATATCCAAATCTCGAAAGGCTACGTTCCTGGCCCAGACCGCTATGTCTTTCTCGGATGGGGCGATATCCAAACTAATATTACCCAAGTTTACCGCCCGACCTCGCTTTAGAAAATATCTACCTGCGGACCTAACCACTTCCAGAACCAAGAGGAGGCAAGCCGTCAGCACCTGCAAGGCCTCAGTTGACACAGTGCGGCTATTTTATTTATCATAGATATAATTAAAATATGACAGCAATCTTTCCAGAAAAACTTCAGAAACATATTTGAAAAATTCATAAGCGGACGCCCATTTAAAATAATAAAATTATGATTCACACACTATTCGAGGAAACTATTCCCTAGAATTCACAATTTTATCCTCTGAATTTCTATACACTTAAAATTATCTACAGCCAAATTTTCAGGAAGTGTCTGCAAAACACCAACTCTGACATTCATGTTACTAATTAACATATGGATATTCATTCAAGTAAGCATTAGACAATTTCATAAAATCATTTTTCCAAAAACTGCAGTTCAAATAAACATGAGTTTTTAAATTTTCTATAGACAACAAATGTACAAATATCTTCCTTAATATCAAATATCCTTACCATTGATATTAATAAAATGTAAAAGTTCTGTCGAACGCCTCGATTTGATTCCATATAGCTCGACCCAATCTAGATAATTTAGATGCTGGAACCCAACATAAATTATAATTAATAAAATAATTGCTAAAAAAATCTAAATTTATCTTCTGTTACAAACATCTCAATCAGTAAAAAAAAATCGATTAATATAAGAATTCCAAAAAATCATTATCTTTAATTTTGCTATCTAAACCACATACATTATAATAAATGATATTCAAATTATTTAGAGAACAGAAAAACGGACGGCTGACGCCTTTATCTCAAGCGTTCATTGAAGCCCATGAGATGGAGAAGAAGAGTAGATGATTCTTTTCTTGTAATGACTAAGTGTCCGGAAGAGATGTAATTAGAATACATCTGTAACAAAGGAAGATAGATCCGCATCGATTATCTCAATCAGTTGATTTGTGCTGTCTTCACGCCGCACATAAGGCCATTCACATTCATAAGGCTACATTAACATTAGACCATTCAAATCGATTAGACTGCGCTATAGACGATCAGAAATCAAATACATTGAAATTTAGATTCCTTCGCAGAATTTCTTTTCTAATTCGTAGTAACAACTTCCCAAGCTTCCTTCTCACGTTCTCAGAAAGATCATTATGAAGATAAAACCATTTTAATTAGCTAATTTGTCCAGAAATACAAAAAACATTGTGTTACATCATGCCTGCCATGAGGACGGAAATAAAGAAAATCGGCATTTAAATCTACATTTAAAACGCTGTGATAAAAATCTGCCACCGTTTTATTTAAATCATGATTGGCCTCATACTTAACACCTCTAAAAATTAAATTATTAGGTTAAGATCGAGTTTCTACTCCTCCACAGTTCTTTCTGTTTTTATGTTAAGTAGTTTCAATGTAATTTCACTTTTAAACTGTCGACTTTTTTGCTTAAGAGCTTAACTATCGTTATGAAGCATTTGGAAATCATTTTTTTGTAGCAAGTGAAGAAAGTTTTGTATCCAGCGATTTG
Source organism: Triatoma infestans (assembly GCA_011037195.1). Classification (NCBI taxonomy): domain Eukaryota; kingdom Metazoa; phylum Arthropoda; class Insecta; order Hemiptera; family Reduviidae; genus Triatoma; species Triatoma infestans. The sequence goes on from JAAEAF010002198.1 coordinate 41,968, forward strand.
TTTGCTACAGCAGTAACATAACCATTAATTGGGGCATTGGCAATGCCCAATTTCTTGAGAAAGATCAATTTCTTTCAAAGTTGACATAGTTTTTTATTACTTGTATTTATTTTCTCTGGTGAACTTCTGAGTGTTTTTGAAGGCTTGCAAATAATAATTTAATAATTTATTAATGAAGATTTATAATAACTTTAAAGGAAATACTGGGAAATGAACCATCAAAATAGCATGCGAAAATAAAAATGCAGAATGGAAGGTAGTTCATAAAAATATAATATGAACTACGTGGAAAAAAAAATTAAAAAGGTAAACTGAAGGGAGCGAGAGAGACAGAAGATTCTCCCACCGACGACTGTATAACTGAACAGAGTGTAACAGTGTTGTGTTTACTTACCAAGTCTCCAAGTTTATCTTAACTCAAACAAGTGTAAATAGTCTGCTCACTTTCTTTTAAATTTCTACTAAAAGACACTATCCAACAAAAAAACAGTTTACACCAACCAATGCAAAATAAAATAGAGAATCAAACAAGCAAAAATTAGTTGACCGGTCAAAGAAAAAACTTTTTATCTTTAAAAGTTTATTCGATAAAGATTTAGTGAAAATTATAAGTTTGTTGTGGTGGTTAGTTCCGCAGAGCTGGAAAGCATCAGAGACATTTTCCGTGGTAGTCTGCTTCATTTTGTGGTCATCGACCGGTTTCGGGCGTTCGCCCATCTTCAGGATGCGTTTTTCATACAGTGTGACAACACAGACTTGCACAGAGCAAATTTAGTTTACTCAGTTTAGCAAACTCAGTGTGTAAACTAACTTTGCTCTGTCACACTGTCTGAAAAACGCATCCTGAAGATGGGCGAACGCCCGAAACCGGTCGATGACCACAAAATGAAGCAGGCTACCACGGAAAATGTCTCTAATTATAAGTGTGTCATGGTAACTAAGTAATTACTGTCAGAGAAAGTCCGGTGAGTGTTTCACACTTTTTTTTACTTTCTCTTACTCCTAGTAAGAGGAAGTATTGTAATCGTGTCAAATTTCCGATATCAAGTTTTCACAGGGATTATCCGTTTTGAGGTCCCCTGAGTCCAAAAAAGTGGTTTTTAGCAAATGGTCTCAGTGTGTGTATGTATGTAAACGAACAGCATAGCTCAAAAAAGAAAAATCGTTGAAAGTTCAAACTTGATATTCCGTTTAGGTATCACCGTGGGATTCAACAGTGATTATCTGTCATTTTCCTCAACCGGAAGTACCATTTTACGAGTGATTTGTTTCACTTTCTTGCGATTTTCTCAAAAATGGCTCCGACGATTTTTTTTTAAACTGGATATGTCAACTGCAAATACAAACATCTACAACTTTAACCTAAAACATTTCTTTAGAAAAATTCATATAGGGGCTCTTTTGTTGGAGAGGTGGGATTAGCTTTTCCTCTAAAGTGCTATTTCAGTTTACTATACAGTTCAGTGGTCTAAATAATATTAATTAGAATTAAATGTGTTGTTGAAATTCCGAGTTTGAAGAAAATCGGATGACCGGAAGTGCGGTTTTACTGAAACGTATTTTTTAGTTTTCTGTAATTTTCTCTAAAACGGTCCAACGATTTTCTTTAAACTAGGAATGTGGACTACACATACAAAGAGATAAAACATTTATTTGAAATATTTCTCGTGGTAAAGACAATAATGGGGCTTTAGTGGAAGGGCGGGGTTATGTTTCCCTCTAAAGTCCTATCATAGTTGATTACACAATTCTAACATCTAAACAAAATTAATTAGAAATAAACAGATTGCCAAAATTCCGAGTTTCAAGAAAATTAGTAAACCGGAAATGTGTTTTAACTGAATAGTTTATTGAGTTTTCGACGAATTTCTTTAAATTTGGTAAACTAACTGTAAAATTTGTCAGTCACAATTGGAAACTTGAGTAAGAGAAAGTTGTGTGAGTGTTTCACGCTAGATTTTTTTTGGCAGGAAAGAAAAAAATCTCTGCCTTGTTGTTATAAACCGAAAATAAAATGAAGGGAACAAGGCAAAGTACAGGATTCTATGGGGATTTAAGAAGTCGCCGGTTTATTAATCAGACTTAGCATGGGCTCATTAGAAGCTCAGCAAATGGAGAAGGGGCTGGAAAAGTCTGGATTCTCCCAACTCTATCTGCACTCCCCCCACCCCGCACCCACAAGAAAGTTGCAGGAAAAAGCAGTTTAGTAAGACCATCTCGCTCTTCCTTTCTCATCCTCTGTCTCACTCAGTCAGGTGATCCCAACAAATAATTAATGCAGCCAAGAACTTCTTTAACAATGCCATTTTAATCTCCCCACTCTCTTATATCCTTTAACCATTTATTTCATCCCTTTATTTCCTTATTAATTGCTTGTTTAGGAGGCAATAAAAAAAACAAACATACTGTTTATTACAATTGCCTTTTCTTTTCGTTTTTATTTTATTTTATTTTTTTTTTGACTGACAATAGGGCTTATTGTGAGCGATTCTTCACGATTGCTTTTCCATATAAACCCAAAATTTGGTATGAAACATAAACTGAACGACTTCCTGTTACCGAAGTCCCAAAAGTTCTAAAAGAACAAAAATTTCTTTCAAGTTTGAAAATTTTTACGAAAATATTTTAGCTAAGCTTCATGACGCGGTGGAAACTGGATTATACAATGAAAAAAAAGTTTAAAATCGCAGTTTTCCAGTGGCCTGACATGCGATTTTAATTATGTTATTTTCTGCAATACTCTTGCATTTTTCTCGAAAAAGCTCCAATAATTTTCTTTAAATTTTGCATACTAACTATAAATATTACACACTGTCAATTGTTACTGAACACAATCAACAGAAAATTTATTTTTTGGAATTGTAGTGGGCAACAATAACAGCCTCGGTGGGCAATAACAATAGCCTCGGTGGGCAATAATAATAGCCTCGGTGGGCAATGTTACGCTTTGCTTTGAAGTAGTGCTGCAATAAATTGTATGGTTTTACCATCTAAGTTGTATTTTTTGAATGTACTGCTAGAATTCCAAGTTATGAGAAATCGCCTAACCTTAAATGCTTTGTTTGCAGAATAAGTTTCATGTTTTACAGGAGTTTCTCGAAAATGATCCATCGATTTTCTTTAAAGTGCAAGCTAACTCATATAAATCTATCACTTTTATCAGAGATATTTTGTTCTCCTCGTAATTGATAGCCTGCTTCTTAGTAAAGAAAAGGAATACAAGAGGCACTTATCAAACTACTTACAAAGCTCAAATCTAACACAACAGAACAATAGACAATTGTAAACATATCTTCTAGCGCTAAGATCTTGAACCTTAAATCATTAAATTAATTGTTCAGTCTATAATCTTACATTGCTCAACGCTCCCATTTTACTTCATTCACTTAATTAATCTTACTAAACACAAACTAACATTTGTATAACTGAACTTGCGCTAAACCCCGCTAAAATATATAGCATCGAAACCAGCAACTTCCTAATCTGTAAATTTAGTGACAATAAACCACAACTCAAAAACTATCATCCAATTCCAGACAAAGCCATAAAATAAATAAATAATTAAAATTCGCGTGAAAACGCGTGAGATTGCCTATTGACCCTGGCGACAAAATTTGTTGATTAATGGGCATCATCACTGGATAGCCAACATTCATAATGCCATACCATTAACGACATAAGCAAAGGTGGCTGGGTATGCAAAGCTGGAAAGCATCTGAGATATTTTCCGTGATACCCTGCTTCATTTTGTTGTCATCGACCGGTTTTGGGCGTTCGCCTATCGTCAGGATATCTTGATAAAACAGTGTGTTAAACAAACTTGCACAGAGTAAAATCAGTTTACAGACTGTATATTCATCTCAGTGTATAATACATACAGTATACATATACAGTATGTAATAGGATCCGAGAAGAGCAGAGAGAAACACAAAATTGAGAATCTCTCTCTTTATTAGACGAGACTAGAGTGGGAGACTCCGTATATATACAGCCGAGCTAGCCCTTCAGAGGGACAGTTATTACAACAGTTTACAACGCGTCAGCAACCAACTACTATCCTTCTCTTCACACAAACTAAATCTCTCGCTACCTAATTGCTATTATTGCAGGAAAGTCCTGGAAGTTTGTGTCTCTTTTTGTATTATACAATCTTCTCAAGAACCCTTTCTCACTAATTTTCTCTCCTTCTAAAACCTATATATTCATATATACATACATACATACAATACATACATACTGGTATTTTATCCGTCATAACATGCACATTTCTAATATTCCTGATCTGTTTCGGATTTTCATCCATCGTCAGAATAAAGTTATCAATTTCTGTAGAGAGTTTACTTAAACTTAATGTTTCTGTAACACACTACACTTGTTCAACATACATACAACCTTCACTTCACACTTGTTCATATACATACTTACAGTTAAGTGTAAGAACTGATTTTGCTCTGTGCAAGCCTGTGTCATCACTATGTTTTCAAGACATCCTGAAGATGGGGGGACGCCCGTAACGCCAACTGAAACAGGCTATCACGGAAAATATCTCTGATCCTTTAGCTGTTAACTCATTTATGTTGTAAGTCAAGTCAAGACTTAAGTCTTCTTAGAATATAGGTAAAAAAGAAAAAAGAAATTGATTAAATTTCACAATCACTAAATTGTACACAGACATCAATCATCAGGAGAAAAGCCTTGTTTTTTTTACTATCTCTTTTTTCAGTCAAAATCTGTGAACCAAGAATTTCATTTTACTAAATCACTAAATTGTACACAGACATCAATCATCAGGAGAAAAGCCTTGTTTTTTTTACTATCTCTTTTTTCAGTCAAAATCTGTGAACCAAGAATTTCATTTTACTAAATCGCTCGCTAATTTCTCAAAAAGCTTAAACAAAGTTCTTAAAATTTGGTATTTTTAGTATAAATGTATGTAAAGTTTTATATTTATAGATTTGATGTTGAATTTCTTTAGTCCCTACTACTTTGATAACATTATGATAATTAAATAGTATTGTAATTTTAAAGGATTTACATAATAGGAACATTTGTGATGAAAGAATGTCGAATAGACAAATTGTACAATACTAGATTAGTGAAATTGATTATAAGAAAAGGTCATTAATTAAATAAAGTTTTATCTCCGACTCAGTCGGTATTTTCCACTTAAATGGAAAATAAAATTGCCGGTATTTTCTAGAGAGGAAAATGCAATACTTTTGGAATGCACTGCAAAAATCTCTACAGTTTAATTCTTCATAAACAAATACGTATATATATATATATATAAAGCACTAATTGTAATTTTATTATAATAAAATTGGTGATTTTTAATTTTTTATTACATTATTAATGTCGCTTGCTTCTGTAATTGGGTCAGATTTACGAAAAAAGTATTTTAATAAAAATATTTAATAAGAGGGCGCCCACAATATGAGTGTGTGTGTGTCTGTGTGTGTGCATGTGGGTATGTGTAGTATGTGTGCATATGTAGAATGTTTGTATATATCACAGCATCAGAGACATTTTCCGTGGTAGCCTGTCATTTTGTGGTCATCGACCGGTTTCGGGCGTTCGCCCATCTTCAGGATGCGTTTATCAGACAATGTGATAACACAGACTTGCACAGAGCAAATTCAGTTTATACACAGTTTATACACATACAGAGTGAGTTTATACATATACGTCTAAAAATTGGAAATGTTTCTCCTTTAAATTTATTTTTGGAGGGATTTTTTGAGGAGCCTGCTATGTTAAGACTTCCTTTGATGTGCCATTTTAGTGCATGTGCGGTTCTACTGCTCATACAATATTAAGATGCATTACATGCGTTGCCAGAATTGAAATTTCGAAGAAAATCATTTAACCTGAAATGAGAATTTTTTGAAACATTTTTCCGCAAAAATTTTCGGGAATTCGGGATCTGTGATAGTTAAATTTCAACCAGCGTTACGAAGGGGCTGTCAGAAGGCCTGATAAACATTTTAGTTACATTCAGGTAAGTATAGGCTGAAAAACCAATTAGCACAATCATCTAAATTTATATGTAATATTAGGGCCAACTAAAGAGTTAGTATTCCAAATTTGAAGCAAATTTATCGATTAGGACTGTGACAATGGCAGTAAGAGGAAGTTGTGTGAGCGTTTCGCATAAGATTTTCTTGTTTAATTAACCACGGTCAAACATAACTATTGTTTACATTGATTTTCTTGTTGAAACGAAGAAATTTTTAGAAATGAAAGAATTGTGGAAATTTTCAAACTGTAATGGATTGCCGGTTCGTGGCTTGCCTGCAACAAAATTACTTAGCCGTGTTTCAGTTCGTCACATGAGGCCTGATATCTCCCTACAAGTGATACAAAGTTCTAACTCTAGGAGGGATCGAGATTCGCCTAACTATGTAGGGGAAAATATAAATCATGTATAAAGCCAGTGACACTCAACATCGAGGAAGTCTGTGATTCAGATTGTGCTCACAACTATTAAGAAAACATAATTACCATCACTCTGCCAGCTCAATCTGTTATTCTCTCCTGCAACCACACTCTTCCTATATCAGCGTTAAGTCCTTGTAGTACTGTGTTTACTCAAACAATGTAGTTCAGTGTTCAGTCAGTGTACTTTTTCTATTCTATATTTCTTTCCGCACACCCCTCAAAAACACCACTGCAAGTGGAAACACTGGTTTCTAAAGTAGCAAGGTTTGGTAACTGTAGGCCTCCAGAAACCTGCACTCATATAGCAAACTGTTCGAGAATCTGATCTTTCGAAACTTTAATTAATTTATGGTTTAAATAATGTTTTAAGACTCAGCAGTCAACTTAAGAAATCTAATGGCCAGCAAATTTTTGATTGTGTGCATCATAGTTGCTGTTGCACTTTTTCTTTTTCTGTTGTTGTTGTTGAACTTGTTGACATTTACAAACTATGAAGAGAATAGAAGAAAAATCATGATTTTCTCTAAAACGTCTCTATTTTTTTTCTTTTTTTTTAAGTTTTCCTACTGACCATACAAAGTTTACCACATTTTTATAGAAAGATTAATTTTTTACTTTCTCTTTTCTTTCTTTTTTTGGAGGGTTCCGAGGGAGGTGCAACTTTAAATTTTCCTTTAAAATTGTCATTTCAATTCAAATTATGGTTCTACCGCCTACATAAATAAAGTCTTTTGAAGGCATTACTAGGAATTCAAATTTGAGGAATATCGGTTAACTCGATATGCGACTTTACAGAAAAGATTTCCATATTTTTCAGAATTATTTCCAAAACGGTTCCAACTACACATAATTTATTTATTAAATCTCAAAACTTTTATTTAAAACATTTTTCTGGAAAAATTAATGAAGAGGATTAAAAAGAACAATAGAATTACTAACACGTCTGTTTTCTTTGGAAGTTTTGATCAATTTTAACATCACCCAAAATACCTAATAATCAAGTAACTAATATTATTAAAACTTTTAATATATCCATTAAAAATTTTAGAAACATATTAGTAAATAAAATTACATATTAATAGAGAGGAATAGTGTATTTGTTGGGCGCCTAGTTGTACTTGTTTATTTTAGGAATAATTTATAGTTGGTTCGAACAGTCCTAGTTATGAGTGTCTATATTATATTATAACGGGATATATATATATATAAAATTTATTTATTGTGTAATATAACATGTTATTTTATAATATTATTTTAACTAAATAAATAACGAATAAGAAATGAATATTTGAAAGTATATTTTTATATTTTCTTACTAGACATAAGAGGCAGCAGCATTGCGATCGATTAGATTTGTAACGAATGGTCATACTTGTATATATGTAAATAAAATATCTTAAAATATACAAAAAAATCTAATAAGCTTACAATTGATATTCTGTTTATAATATACGATTCGCAGCCAACAGATTTCTTGGAGCCTTTTGGAGCTCCTTTGATTGATTTACATAGTACACAGATGTCTGTAAATTGTAAAATGTGTAAAGTGTGAGTGAGTTCCATAAACTAGAGTTTACCTGTGTGGTTACGATGAACCCACGTAGTTGCACACTTACAACTACCTGTGCAGATCCTATATTTATTGTACGATTACTGGAGAAGAATCCCTTAGGAACTGTTCGTGTCGTTTTGCGCTATGCTGCCCGCAGGGACGCCAAGATCACTGAAGAAGTGGATCTTTTTGTTTACTTCAATTAGTAAACATTTCGTTTCAAGTTAAGTTGAAATTAATTTTAATAAAAATTGGTCTAGAAAGACTTTTTCCCTAATTAAAAACTTAAATAAATGATACACTAAACTTAGTTAATAAATAACTTGGAAAATAAAGTTTTTTTTTCAGCGACATAAATCTTTATTAAATTGTTTTTAAATGAGAAAGAATAGTGTTCAGTAACTTATTCTAATCATGTATTCTAAGAAAAACTATTGCAATTTTTACTTTCTCTTACTCCTAGTAAGAGGAAGTATTGTAATCGTGTCAAATTTTCGATATTAGAGTTTTCACCGGAAATATCCGTTTTGAGGTCCCATGAGTCCAAAAAAGTGGTTTTTAGCAAATGGTTTGTGTGTGTGTGTATGTGAACAGCGCAGAAAGTTGAAACCTGATATACCGTTTAGGAATCACCATAGGATTTGACTGTACCTTATCTGTTAAAATTCCTCAACCGGAAGTACTACTTTACTAGTTAAATTTTTTACTTTTTTGCGATTTTCTCAAAAATGGCTCCGGCGATTTTCTTGAAACTTGAAGTATCAACTACACATACAAAGAGCTACAACTTTTATTTGAAACATTCTCTGGGAAAATCATTTAAGGGAGTTATGAGGAGGGGTGGGTTAGGTTTTCATCTAAAGTGCTATTTCAGTTTATTAGACAGTTCTGTCATCTAAATAATGTTAATTAGAATTGGATTTGTTGTTGAAATTCCGAGTTTGAAAAAAATCGGATAACCGGAAGTGCGTTTACTTTACCACTTTACTAAATGATTTTTTTCACTTTTTTGCAATTTTCTCAAAAATGGCTCCGCCGATTTTCTTGAAACTTCCTACATAAACTACACATACAAAGATCTACAACTTTTATTTAAAACATTTCTCTGGGAAAATTTATTTAAGGGTACGTTTAGGGGAGGGGTGGGGTTATGTTTTTCTCTGAAGAGCTATCACAGTTGATTATTCAATTCTATCATCCAAAGAAAATTAATTAGAAATAAATAGGTGCCTATTTCGAGTTTCAAAGAAATCAGTAAACCGGAAGTGCGCTTTTACTGAACATTTTTTTCAGTTTTCGAAGAATTTCATTAAATTTGATACACAAACTATAAAATTTGTCAATTATTATTTTGAGAACTGGAGTAAGGTAAAGTTGTTTGAGTATTTCAACCAGATTTTTTTAGGTGCGAACTTAGTAATTCCCTGAACAAGAAAAGGGGAAAAAATCTGATCACACACGACTTTCACTTGATTAATACAATTTAATCAAGAAATTTACTTCAAAATTCCAACGTCACATGTTTAGTTGTGCTGGCATAATAATGTTGGGGGGGTATTTAATGTGTATACCTTTTAGCGGCCTTATGTGGAGCGGTCTATGTCAAGCCAACAAATTTGGATTGCAAATTTAATTTTTGAACTAACTGACGACCCCCCTCCCAGTACCCTCCGCAAAATCTGTTTTTTCAGAAAAATGTTTCAAATGAAAGTGATACGAAGCAAGTATACCGAGTGAAAGAAAATCGTTATAACCGTTATACAGAATATTCCAAAAACTCAAACACCTATTCTGAAAAATCGCACTTCTGTAAACCGATTTTCTTTAAATTTGGTATCAATGCTATTTATGTACATGTTAAAATCATATACTATACTGAAGTCGCCTTTAGAGGAAAGCATGCAATACTGTTCCCCCAGAACCCCCAAAAAATCAAATTTCCCTGGAAAATGTTTCAATTAAAAATGATTAGTATTTATGTGTTTTGATACCATTCGTTCTTTAAAGAAAATCGTTGGCGCTGATTTCACGAAAAACTGGAGAAAAAAAAATTATTTTGCCCGAAATGTTCGTGTCTGATGCCTAAACGGAATATCAAGTTTGAGCTTCCTGCGACATTTCCTTTTTTGAAATATTTTGTTAACACACCCAATTCGCTAAAAACATTTTTCTCGTATTTCAGGGAACCCATGACATGTATTTTAGAGTTTTGCAGTTTTAAAGAAGTGAATGTGAATTGCAGCAAGAGAAAGTCGTGCGAATGTTTCACGCAAGATTTTTTTTAATTTTTATTCCAACAGAGTTTTATTCCTCGGGTACAAACAAACAATATTCTCCAAAAAAATATTATGTCTCCAATAATATACTTACTTAAATAACATTGCCAAAGTTTGCAGGCTACTTTCGTTTCTCACATCCCCAAGGAAATGGTTCTATTTACTCTTTTGAAATACTCCTTTCTTTTTTTCTTTTTTTTTGGCTGAAGAATAAGAAAAAAGAAGAAAACAAGAGAAGAGGAAAATTGTTATATTTTTTGCGAGCGTTTTTACATTAATCATGAACAAGTCTGTATGTTGTAGAAGAAGAAGTAGAGAGCCATTTAGTGAGTAAGGTTGTATCTAGGAGTATGGGGTGAGGCAGGTCTTTAGTAAAGTCCCAAGGAGAGTTAACAGTGTACCTGCCAATGGACTACTGAAAGGAGTAGCTTAGCGTCATAGTGTCTGCGGAAGACGTTGGTAACTAGTTATTTTTCTCGACCTACCACCACGTGTAGTGTAAAAGTATTATGCAGAAACATATATTTATCAGCACAGCAAAGCTAGCTAATTTGTGAGAATGGCAACTGTTTGCAAGAGCTATAATAGGGTGGGAGTTCAGCTATATGAAGTAGTGATCATAGATCAACTGTTTTTGTAGCGAGACTCCAAGCTGTGTTTGTTCTTAGCCCTGGAGAAATAGGGAAAAGAAAAATAAATAAAACTGGAAAGCAGAAGGGCTACACTTAATTGGGTTTGCTTTTCCGGAGACACACATCCACGTACAGCGTACATAACACACTTTCTAACATCCATATACCCATTTATCCTTTCCAGAAAGTTGGAAAAAACTATTTAACTGTTTTACACTACTACTAATGTTCCTTTAACACAAACCAAAACAATACGTGATCATTGATAAGTGATCTTATCAAGTTTCTTCTTTTATCGAACTTTCTCCAGACATATCAGGGTGGATACTTTACTTATTTTTGTATTCAGGCATAACATTTTTTAGAAACCTACTAAGTAAATACTTAAATTAACTTAAATACTTAAGCACACCTATCAAATTTCCAATAAAACTTGAGAGTTAAGCTTACACTACCAAATTCTCTACACTTTTATCTTGATGTCAATTTTTCAGGAAAAAGTTCCAGATAAAATTGATAGGTTTAGCATTTCAAATTTGAATTAAATCATTGTAGCCGAGAATTCCAAAAAACAAGGAAGATTCTAATTCTAAGTAAAAAAGCTCCTAGGGGCCATTTTCGAGAAAATCGTGAATAAAGGGAAAAAAAGTAAATAAAGCGGCTGTTCCGGTTGACGGATTCTGACCGAAACTTTCCTATGTGATCCACTTTATCTAAACGGAATATCACGTTACTTACTGCGATTTTTCTGTTTATTCTTATTGTTTTTTAGGATATACAGACCAACTGATTGTGACTAAATGTAGTCTCAATTTAGTCTCTAGCACCATCTTAGGAGAAACGCCTTTTAAATTTGAATTGCATACCCGCACATCCGAAATGCAAGAGAGAATAACATAAATCTCGGCCTGGAAAACTGTATGGAGACATTTTTTTCTTAATCCAGTCTACATAAGCTGAGAACCATCTACACTAGTTAATTTGTGCCAATGTTTCATACTAGAAACTTCTCTGTGTTTTTATTATTGATTATTTATTTATTTTTTAAAACCGTTACCATCTGTTCGACATATTACTCTGTAATGTCAACGCTATTATTGAAGTTTCCTTTCAGATCAGTTAGACATTCATTGACCATATGAAAAAGACAATTTGTTAAAGATGGCTAAAAATCTATTGTTGTACTTCTCGATCACTTGGCACTTGTTCGACCCCCCCATATTATATAGTTTTTCTTATTTCAATTTCAGCTACTTTCTGCATTTCAATAAATAAATAAATAAAATACTTTTCTTTCTAATAGTTAAATAATTAAAAATATCTGCATTTCTTCCCAATTTTGTATTTTATTTTATTATGATTTTTACATCTACACAAAAATTTACAATGGTAAAAATGATATAGGAAAAAACAAATCACATGGGTTTACAGGAGGGGAGAAGCAATCCATTGGTCACATTTCTTGAAGCCGTACTAACAAACGGTCACAGCCGTTTGAGCCTTCGGGATGGATTACCATGGAAGTTTCTACAGCATTCCAGATGTTCAAATTCTTAATAAGCTTAGGCTATGTTGACATTAAGCTAATATAAGCTTAGGCTCAGGAGAGCCTTTAAGTGATACTTTGTCTGCCTAAAGGAGGACGAGATGACATCTGTAACGCGTTGGAACTGGATCTTGGAATGTTGATTGTGGCAACCAAATTGGTGGTAAGGAATAATTTCTTGGCATTCTAAGCTTAGAAGTATCCTTTTCAGAAGAAATCTTTCCAGAATTTCTGGAACAACAGGATGAACACTGATTGGAGGATAGGAGGCGAGTAAGTGCTTAGGTTTGTTGGCTTTAGTAATCATCTGAATGATAGAAGGTTAAAATATACATATATAAAGACAAATCTAAATTAGTATTCAAACAATATTTCTACAAAACTCCATTATAATGTGCATTTTGTAACTTTATTATCAAGTCTGCAAAACTTCATGTTTTATTAAAATGAATTGAGAAGAGTTTGTAGGAACAAAGCATAAATGTTTAGAAAGCAACGTATTTTGCTTGCTTTTATGCAAAACAATACATTATGATTTTAGTTGTGGTTAACAATATAATTTTATTCTAGTAGAATATAGAACACTTATTTTAGCATCACACTTCCAAAAGCACTCTTAATATTTAGGTTGCTAGAATATTTTTTTTTTTTTTTTGAGAATAGATAAAGAAGTGAATCACCTAAGCGGAGTGGGAAACAAATTTAAAACTGGAAACACAGTGAGAGAAATACCAGTGTTTTCGGATAAAGAACGGCGTTTTTCAAGTCCCCAGACAGAGATAGTAAAATCAGAAATTTTCCATTTTTATTATTCCATGAAAATATAGCGAAGAATTAACAATTAAAATTTTGAATATATTTCATTTTATGCAATTAATTAAAGAAAGCAAAAACCGGTCAGAAACATTCAAATGACTAGAAGTCTCCCAGAATCTCATAAAAATAGTTTTTGTTTGTTTTCGGTTGACCGATTTTCTTCAAGCTTGAAGTTTCAGTTTCGCATACAATGCACCATAATTAGATGATAGAATCGTATATTATACTTAGGAGACAGTTAAAGGAAAGCTTAGAAGTTGCTACTGCCCCAGAAAAACTTGCACTCAATTTTCCTAAAAATGCTTAAAGCTAATAATTAGCCATATAAATTAGTAAATTAGTCTTAATGAAAGAACTTCAAAACATGGATTTCCGGTTGGAACTCAATTCGAAAATTTTACACAACCTCACTAATAATAACAAGTAAGTGAATATTGCAGGAAGGGAATTGAATTAATTGTATGTTTTGTCGCGTAACATAAAGCTTCGGGGGCTTGTATAGGAGATGTTTTACTTTCTCATGCTTGTACAGGGACTTTCTCGTGCTTCTATAGGGACTTTCTCATGCTTGTATTAACAGGAAATATTGCGATCGTATAGAAGTTTCAAAATTGATTTTCTCTGGAATTGTGTATGTGACCTCAATATGCGTCAGTAAAAGTAGTTTTTTTTTAATTAGTCTGTTGTTTGTCTGGGTATATGAGCAGCACAACTCAAAAATGAAAACTATACAGGAAGCTCAATTAACATTCCGTTTGAACATCATCAAGGAATCCGACAGGAAACTAGTAATGAAAAATCCACTTCCACTGAATGGATGTATTCCCTGTCATATTTTTCTGATAAAACACCCAAAAATCACCTTGAAAAAGAAATCTATCCGATTGATTTGTCTCAACTATAGTATTTATTTTACATCAAAGTTGTTCTCGTAATAGTGGAGCATCATCTTCACTTTCCAAACTAGAACTATTACGACTTTCGCTTTCAGATTCACTAATGCAGTCTGCTTCTTCTTCGTAATCACTATCCAAACCCATCGTGCCTATATAAACCCTTGTAGCGAGGGAACCACTCGAAAAAACCTAAAAATAGTTTAGCGAGCTTGACCCTCAATAGTAATCACTATCATTGATGATAAAATACCGAAAGGATTACAAATAAACTAAATAAAACAAACCGAAAAACTAAAGCCAAGAAACTAATAAATCCACAATGTTATACAATAATTATAGTTTCTTGGTGAAGCTACCACCACTACTAATGAAATAAAACAGTAGTTTCACACACATTAATTAGTGCACAATATTAATTACTGCATGTTATAAAATTCAAATAATAAATAGGACAAATATTTACATTATATTCAGATATACAGGTGCCCGAGTTAACTCAGCAAATTCATTTTTGTAAGTTGATATTGCCCGAGTATATTCGGTTAAATCAGAGAATGGTTAATAATTTCTTTTTCTCAAAACAACTGCATAATTTTCTTTAAACAAATAATTATGCTTTCCATAATTTTCTTTAAAATATGGAAAGCATATAACCCAAGAATGTTGATTTTTTGAGTTTTTTAAGGGGAAAAAAAGGATGATTGGTTTCTCTCCAAAGTATCAATTACGGTGTATTTTAGTTCTACTAAGTTGTAACGTTCATGAGAATTAATTATCTCGCTAAAATTCCAAATTTAAAGAAATTCATTTGACCGAACGTGCGAATTTCGTGTTAATTTTCCGTGAATTTCTTGAAAATGGCCTCCAGTGGGTTTCTTTAAATTTAATATACTAACTGCTCACATAAAGACTTTTTGTTTAAAGCATTTTTCCGAGAAAAGTTCATTTTCGGAAGGATGGAAAACGTCACGCTGCCCTCTATAGTGCATTTCACTACAATGTGTGTTCGTCCTTCTGTTTAATATTGAAGGCAACTAAATATTTTGTTATAATTCCAAGTTTGAAGAAACATTGTCAGATAAAACTATGAGAATTAAGTAAGTGAAAGTTGTGTGACTGTTTCACATCAGATTTTTTTTAATATTTTAAATCAATTCACCTCGTTTTCTATCGATTCTTCAGGATTCCATTTTAAACGCTGATCTAGGTGAAATTCGAGATAATTAATTTAAGTGCTGATTGGGAAGAAACTATCGTTGAAATAATGAAGCATGGACAAGTTTCCGATATAAAATGAATGAAGGACTTTGTGCAGAGCTTTGGATTATTGTACACTTCCAGTTTCAAAGGATATTTTAAGAAAGGCTTGAAGATGGCCAGTAACCAGGACGGGATTGGTCATTAATATTACAGGATTGGATAACCTACCTATCGTATGCAAGCAGTGTTGGGACTTAGTCGAATAAACCGTGCTATATAAAAGAGAAGCAAGTGTGTTTAAGTTTGAACTTAAAGCAGTAAGCGAATGTTACACAGCATAGATTCTAATTATAGACCCACGGAGTCGCAGGCTGAAGAGCCAGTCCCCCCAAAGAATCTAATCTAATCTAATCTTAGGTAGATAGAATGATAGATATATCTTGTTACGAGCTATGCCTTGGATCTGCTAACACGTCTAGATTAATAGTTAACTCAAACCACAAATACAAGTTTTTTCAACTTCTTCATTCTATAATCGTAAACATCAATCAACAATCTCAACGGAACCTGAGATTCACGTGCACCATTCACGTTTACCCTATATAGTCTACAACTCATTAATACAACAAACATAAGAAAACCCCTTATTTCTAAAATACAGTCCTTTTATCCATTATTATTTAAAAACTAGCCATATGTGTTGTTACTACATGCTTATTTGCCAGCTCATTCCTATGTATATGTTTTTTTTAATATTTCGTCCATTATTACATACAAAGCGGGAGAGGGGAGAATTTTCTTTTAATAAAGACTGTAACAGGGTTTAGGTGAGATATACTTCCTTGAGAAGGCTTTTCTCGTTTGTAAAGCATTAATGAATTTTTATCCCCTTTATCCTTTCAATAATAAATAATAAATTACAATTTTCTACCCTTTAATCTTAAAAAACATTGTATTTCTTTTTCCCCCTTTTCTTACGATGAAAATTCTAAAGAAAGTTTTGAACTTAAAGTGCTTCTTTGGCTCGTGAAAACAATTAATGTGATAATTTTGAACTTTTCTTTAGAATAGGGCCGTTTTTTCATCAATACTTCTTTTATTTTATTATTCTTTTCGTTTTTTCTTAAAGAGTTTAAACGTTTGATATTAAAAACTCTGTATCGGTGCCAAGCTGATTATTACAAAATCGACCAGCATAATTACGTCAATTAATTCTACCAAGTGCTAATTGAGTTCTTAGCGGAATTACAGGTTTCAGGCTCCCTGAGCATGAAAATAGTTTTTAATAAGTGTGAACAAAAAATCTCCAAAACTATATGGTGAATTTTGAAACTTGATATTTAGTTAATTTGTAAATTTGATATCTTTTAAATATAATTTTATTTTCGAAACTAGATAATTACCTAGTAGCATAATAAAAATTAATTAAATAGAAGTATACTTTTACTCGACCTTTTGCCTAGCCGTAATTCTCTCGCTTTTGTTACGTCCGGTCCGGGGTCGATTTTAGTTTCGGAGGAAATCGGAGGTAGCTTTCACAACAGAACTTGGAAGGTCACGTGATACAATAGTGATAGAATTTTTTGTTATTAAGATTTTCCCGAGTAATAACTAAACCAAAACTAATTACATCTATTTAAAATAGCCATACCATTAGTTACCATTCAATCATCCCTTTTTTTAGTTCACCAAATTGAATGTAGATGAACTTTAGTATCGAAACTATCCCAATGAAAGAGATTGAAATAAAGTGGTTGGATAAATTTTGAGAAGTTAGTCCACAATTGTCTCCATCCCTAATAATCGAAATGTATTTTTGTTTTATATCTTATTATAGTATTTTATTTAATTACAATTTATAGAAATTATTCTTCATCATATAAGCCATATGCACATATGGTATAATTAGTAACCGTGGCCAATTTAATAGCATGAAATTCTTGTAATATTACACATTATGCCACAGACCTGTAATATTACACATTATGGTTATCGATACCAAAATACCCTCGAGTGATCTATAACTATATCCTTAGATTGTCAATTAAGTTTACATCTAATATTCATGGAGCTGATCACATGTCATCTTCTCGTCAATATAATATAATATAATGACAATATAATAACTCGACCACAATATTCTACATTGGCCAATATATTTTATAGTAAATATATTTACATAGGCTATTTATTACATTCCTTCAATAAAAACATCAAGATTCAAATTAAATTCTTTATTAAACAGAAAAGTAGTCATGATAATCACATCATGTTCCTATTGCTGCTTACTCTCAATGCACAAACTAATCTTGGAATTGTTAATATCACACTTAATTATACTAAATAATAAATTCACTTTGTATTAAAAAAAAAATAAACCGGCTATAAAGTTAAAGAAGTTCAAGTTTTAGAAAAATCTCTATATCCCCTACCTTCTCGAAACTTTAGTGGAAAGCATAAAGTCACGCCCCCTTCCCTCAGAGCCCCCCAAAAATATCAATATAATTCAGAGATTATGGAATAAATAGGAGAGAAGTATTTTGGAGATATAGAGGAAAGATTAAAGATAGATGAAAAGATTAAACATATATCGAGGAGAAATCTCGAAAAATATATCGAGAAGTATAAACAAGGTTCAGTGAATTAGAAATATAATTGGGTTGATCTTGTGGATGAGGATAATGTAGACTGTTGGGCAGAAAAATGGTGATGGATTAATAGGAAGAGGCAAGTGGGCAGCCAGAGGAAGAGAGGGGAATATGATTTGGAGGAAGTTTGCTGGTTCAACATGGAGCAAATGGACTAGGAGTATGTTGGCATGAGAAGTGGCAATGCAGTTTAGGACTTATTTTCATAATGTATGTTAAAATATTTAAATAATTTGTGTTATTTAGTTGTATTAATAAGTTTATAATATACTAAATTAGTTTAGCTAATCTAAATTAGTTTATTTACACAATGTTATTTGGACATTTCTTGCAACTGTGTAGAACAAAGAAAGAGCTTCTCATTAAAATGATCATGATAAAACCTGGTTGTGAAACAATCACATGAAATCCCCTTAATGCAATAATTCTACCATTCTTAATTATAAAACTTTCTTCACAATTGAAACATTAGTTCATATTTATGTCTAAAACAACATAGAGATTCAAACAACATCTCTTCAAATCAATTTTTCTGGAAAAAAATTTTCAAACAAAAGTGGAGTGGGGGAGATAGGATCCTAGGGGTCTGTGTGTGGATAGGGTACGAAGTGTAAAGAAGAGAACCGTTGCAGTCAGTTTTGAGAAAATCACGAAAAATTAAAAAAAAAAACAACAAACAAACAATTAAGACGAATTTAGTGTTGGATGGATTTTGACCAATCCCTCCATATTGCCAGATCCGGTGGTTGAAATATCAAATTTGAGCTTCCTGCGAATTATCGTCTTTGAGATATTTTGTTCACACACGCTCACAATATCACAATAATATACTCACAATAAGAACCATTCGCTGAAAACACTGTTTTCGTATTCAGGGGACCTCAAAACATCATATTTCCGAGGAAAACTCAATTTCGAAAATTTGACACGAACGCGATACTTTCTCTCACTAGGAGGAGTAAGAGACCTGGACCATAGTAGATGGTCGGCGATGTATTGTTTTCTTTTCATATTTTTTTGTTGTTACATATTTATAAGGTATTGTATTCTGATACATGTCTATTGTATTTCTAAATTGTTAATCAAAACTAAATGAAACAGAAATAGTTAAAATGTAATAATTTATTTAGTTTTATTATTATTATTATTATTGTACGATAGAATGAAGTTGTGCTGACATCACATTAAGAAAAACAAACTACTTCGTGTTATCGACCCGTAGTTCCTCCGTCGATGGTTCACGGTTCAACACAGTCCTTGATGTTTTCCTTCCTCTAACATAAGAAACAGATGGTCATTTGCTGCTATAGCCACCTGGTTAGCATCTTCTTCTTTATCTTACTATCCCATTCTGTGTCCATACTACATCTGCTCTTCTTTTTAAAATTGTCTTTTTCTTTTTTACTTGAAACTTGCTAATCTACATAATTGTTTCTCTCCCCCCCCCATCTTCATTGTTCCGTAAAAATGGAGCAATAAAAATAAAAGTTTAAAACGCTGAAAACCAACGGAATTAAAAAGACTCCTTTTTTTTTAATTAGTTTTCTTTCACCACTGTAGTTTTGGTTTAACTGTATTGATAATGAAAATGCTTGAATAACTTTGTAATGGTCATTCATGTGTTACAGGAAGGGAATATAGCGTGTTTGTTGTTTGTTGCGAGGATAGCAAAACAGAGAGAGAGAGAGCAAGAAGTTCCTTCGTTCAAAGTTCGCGCAATGTAACGTGCGAATTTACTGAACAGGATTTTCAATTTTCTCCATAAAACACTGCCATGTTTCATTATTCTATCTAGTAAAAATTAAGTGTGAAAAAAATTCGTCATTTCTGTAAATTGCAGTAAGAGAAATTCGTGAGAATATTTTATACCAGATTTTTTTCCTTTAAACTTTGTATATTAACCAATCAAAATAAGAGCTACAACTTTAAAAAAAAAATATTTTTACCGGGAAAAATCATTTTAAGGGATGGGCGGGCTATGGGGGGGAGGAAGTGACGTTAGACTTTCCACTAAAGTACCTGAAGTATATTGTCTATTCTATTCGTCTATTCAATATTAATAAGAATCTCTAATGTGTTGTCATAATTCAGAGTTTGAAGAAGATCGGTTTATCGGAAGTGAGATTTTTTTTCCTTATAATAGTAATAATAATAATAATAATAATAATAATAATAATAATAATATACTTTATTCCAAAATTACAAAAACCAATCACATATACAACTTGCTAACAAACAAAAGTATATACGGCTTGGATAAGTATCCGTCAACCGGAGGGTGATGTGATCAATTTTCAGCATTTAAAGTAAACATTCAAAAGGAAAATAAGAAAAATTAAAATAAAGTAAAAGAGATTAATTTCTTACTTGGTTTCGATGTAAATATAACAGAATAGTGAATGGAAACAATGATATAATTACACAAGAATGAGAAGCAGAACAAGATATGTACTGAACATGATGAAAATAAACAAACTGCAATACTACTCTTTTTGTTGCAATTAATCTGTCGAAAAATTAAACTCTTGTACCAATTCATATCTATAGAACCATGCAGAGCAAACGTATTTAATTAACCCCTTGCAATTCAATGAATTCAGTAGGCACCTAAGAGACTGCAGTGAAAGAGAACTCACACCTAGGTGGAGCAAGCGAAACTCCGCTAATATAGGACATTCTGCAAGAAAGTGCACTATGACCTCTTTGGCTCTACGATTACACAGTGAGCAGAGTTCTATCTCTCGCTCAGCCCAGGGTGTAAAATTCAAAAATAATAATTCCTTTCTCATTTTAAATAGCCGTCGCAAATCGTTCAGCGACATGTGCTTAGAAGGACAATCCGCATCAATGAAATAATCCTTACACTCAGGTCTAATTCCTTATAGAACAGAAATCGTGAAGATTGTCCTGCACGCATCGCAGACTCATCTCTATACGCTAGTCCGATATTCTTCAATAGAACCGGCAATAGCCGTTTAAATAACATTAAATTATTAGCAGAGAATACCAATTCGCCATTTTATTTCTGCGCCAGTACAGCCCATTTCTCGAACCAGAAAGTTCTGCGCCTGATGATCTCCAAAGCCACTATCCGTATATATTATTTTGGATGCACAAACATAAATTTCCAGTTATATGTGAGGTATGTAACTGATAATACCCGTGTAAATAAATAAATCAGAACCATGTAAACTACAATAAGAGAAAGGCAGGTCAGGGTTCCATATCAGATTTTTTTTTGTTTACCATAGCAGTAAATTTATACAACTAATTGTGTGCAGGATAATGGGTTCCGGCCACATGATCAGGTTTTCACAAAGCTTAGAGAATACTTTGTTCACAGTATATAGCAAATAATTGGCTAGGGTTATTATTAACAAAAAGAGATTAGTGTTTTTTTTTTATTATAATAACAGTAATCAAAGTCGATTAATAATTTAAAACTTCGATAAAATGGGAAAAGAGCAAGTTATTATGTATAGTGGACATAATATTTTGACGAAAATGTGATTTCCAATACAGATGGCATTATTATTTCAAGAGAAGTAAGGAGATATTATCATCATTGAAATAGCAGGATAGATAGGCCCATTGTATTGGCAAGATAGCTCGTTAGGAGAGACAACAGTGTTTTTATAAGAATGCAAAATATTTTTTATAGAAGTGAATAGTCCATTTGAGATACCTTCTAAAAGTCTTATATCATATAATCCCCAAGCTACCAGCTATTATCAGGGATGTATAGTCTTGTTATTAATGTACTAATCAATATTTTATAACACAACTTTAACGAACTATTTTTTCAAAATTAAAAGATAATGTGGCACGCCTGAAAACTATTCTCATTTAGTTTATAAAAACCAGATTGTTCGGCAACTTATGTAAGTGTTACCAACAATTCAAAAATAAAAAGTATCGCACAACACCAAGAAAACACTAACAAAAAAAAGGAAAAAACAGCATACACCACATACATTCCAAGAAACAAACACGAGACTACTATTTTCAAATAATCCATCATACACAAAGAATCACATTATAAGAGAAGACAGTTTTTAGCAAAGGCCTACATTGAATTTATAAAAATAGCATAAATCACAAACAGGACTTACAGAATTTACATAGCTACGTCAAAAACTTACTTACTACATAGCTTTCCCGCCCGGAGTGGGCCTTGGCTCATTCCTCCAATCCTCTCTATTTAAAGTCTTTGTCTTCCAATTGCTCACTCCTAGCACTCCCAAGTCATCTTGAGCGTCCTGGAACCAACAAACTAATGAAATAAAAAAATACATTCAAAACGTTTAAGACTATAACACCCGTGATGATGGCTGGTATTAACGCCGAAAACTTGAGATTAAGTGAAATAAGACGTTCAGAAGTTATATCTGCAGTATGTTTGCAAAATATACCAACTTAATTAAATATAGCATATAAAAGTAAAAGTATTATTGGAAACAAATATTGATACAAAACAAATACGCTGAATGCAATTCGTTTATTATTTCATTCGCGACGATGGTAAAAGAACATATATCAAATGCAGAGAAAAGGTTGAGGGAAGTAAGCAA
Organism: Triatoma infestans; assembly: GCA_011037195.1. Classification (NCBI taxonomy): domain Eukaryota; kingdom Metazoa; phylum Arthropoda; class Insecta; order Hemiptera; family Reduviidae; genus Triatoma; species Triatoma infestans. Next base: position 64,543 of record JAAEAF010002198.1, read on the forward strand.
TCTCAAATGAACTTTAAGATTGACCGATATCATGAGGAACAGGAACCATAATATGTAATAAAGATTAAGTTAGAGTTACAGCGATACAGTCTAGCTACTGGAAAAGTGCCTACGGAACGGGTTAGGATTTTTTCCTGTCCTGTATTGGACGGAAAGCGAATAATGGAAAAGTGACGGAAGCAAAAGGCAGAGGAGTTAAATATTTTATATATATTTCAAAAATATCAGTTAGTGAAAATTTGTATGTTTTTGGCAAAAAGGGTACAAGGATCAGATGGTGAAAGACAAAGTACTTGACCAACGCTATTGTAAGACACTCCCTTTGGAATCCTGCGATTTAGTAAAATATCACGCCAAAAATCAATGGTTATGCAGTCACATTGACATTTTTACTGTCAGTCTACATTCAGTCTTATTCACACAGTCAAGAAGTATTCTACTATGTCACTCTCTTCTTTCATTAATTTATCGTAGTTTTATGTTTAGTTTAGTTCGTATCATGTATAAATATCTAGTCATTAAATTATTAGTTAAATCATTGTTAAATTTCTAATACCTTAATCACTTAAATTCTTCTTATATTTCTTAAAATTACGCGTCCTTCAAAACCACTCTTCCAGTAGTGCCCCTTATTTTTTCTTTCTAGCCTCCCCAGGCAGACTTCTAAAACCATTCTCTGGATGGCAGCGTCGAAGAACGTATAAAAGAATCTCTTCCATCTCACCACAGAATCTTTGGTTACAGACAAATCTTCAACCTCCCTCAGTCCTGAGGGGGTTCTCCAGACCTATGCTCGCTTGATTTCCTCCTCATTTCTGATCTCTACCTTAGGGTATTGATCGCTTAGCCCACAAACATGTTTCCGACTCCATGAAGAGGATGCAATGTCTTTCTGTGCCATCAATAGCAGACCATCAACATAGCTTTCATAAGTTGCAGTGTATTTGGCTTTACTTCCTCTACGCATCAACTACCCTCAAGAAGCCTTTTGCAATATAGGCATTAACCCAGTTTATACCAACCCAGGGAAGCGTCTCAATCTGGAAGGCTCTAGTGCTTTTCATGACAGTGACCCGGAATTCTAAAATATCCTAAACTTTACATGGTTTATACATATTTCATATTACAGTATTTATTGCTTAGATATAACAGCAGTAGGGCCACAAAAACAAACGAAAATTACAGATTTAATACGTAATTCAGGTTAGGCTAAAAAAGTGAAAAAAAATGTGGCAGAACTAAAAAGATAAAGTAAAGAGCGACATGTGTAGGTGGATAGGAGCCAACAATGGTGTTTATGTTTGTAATACTGCAATGCCTTCTATATGGTGGGGGAAAGGGAGTTGGCCAATTCCGCAGGTTACCTACACTACAACATCCAACTACTGTAACTTCTCGTAAACTCTACAATTCAGTGTGTATATGTGAGTGTTTACAAGGAGAGAAAGCCACAAAACTATCTGACATAACCTTCTTTACTTCCTTTTCATATGAACCAATGATCTCACTAGTAAATACAACACAAACACCAGCCCCCAATAATAGGGCTATATTCTACTTCCTTACATTGCCCATTATGTACCAACTTATATGTACTTTGTTCGATATTGTATTTCTTATATTTGGAAAGCTAAATAAGGTAAGTAAGGGGTGGGGGTAAGTAAGAGGTAATATCGACAAACCTATATGAATGTAGGTTATAATATCGATACACTTATATCCCACCTCTGCAATAAACCAGTTTTATATGAACTTTTATTATTTATCTAAAGGATAAGGATAAATTACCACACTCCCCTCCCTAGACCTAATATTTTTACTTCATTTACTGCTGAAAGAGGAAGTATTGCGACGATCGTATACAATTTTCGTATAATTGAGTTTTTAACGGAAATACTAATGTAGAAGTATTCGTGTGTTCCTGTGATTTTCTGTAAAAAATCCTGGTGTTTTTCTGCTTTTAAGTTTTATAATGTCGTTGTGTTGGGGTAGCATTATTAATGGGCAATTCGTCACTTTGTACAGCGGTATGAATGTATTCTATAATATCTTGATGTGCAGTTTCATCGATGGTGTGTTGGGTGCAGAAGGAATAATAACATGGTATAAACACGAAACAAAACATCAACACCGCCAAGACACAGTCTGAAATTTTTCCTTGCGCAGAATATGTCTAGACACACTTCTAAATATAATTATAGAAAAACAATCAAATTCCTTGGACTCCTAGCGATCAAACTGTGAAGTACCTGGGATTGTTCTTGGACACTAAACTAACAAGGAATTGCCTTATCAACAAGAAATTAACAACTGTCTCCACTAGACTTAAACATATCCTCCTTCTTAGAAACAGAAAGACACCATTAAAACATGAATGCATTTAAAAAAAAAAAATTGTTTCTGTAACCTGCATATCAGCAGCAGAAATTTTTTTTTATAATAACATTAGATACTGCTCAAAAAATAAAGGGAGTTATGATTTGAATTTTTTTTCCATTATCAATAATTACCGAGAAAAAGGGGGTGGACAAGTTAGCCCGGGCACCCTGTAATGCCTGTTCCCAACTGCAAGACGAACTACTGCAAATACAAAATAAAATTTTTCACATCGCAATTAACGCTCCATAGTCTATAAGCGGTTCTAAGAATGACTAAGAACTTCAAATTCAAACCATGACGTAGATTGTTGTAGGGGATTATTGTACTGAAAGATCTATTGTGCCCAGCCGTCTCAGTGCTCCGAGCAGTGTTCTCTAGCTACAGACTACACTGCCCACCACCGGGCAGTGAGCTGTAGAGGCTCCTAGGAAAAGAAAATCTAAGGGCAGCATGCTGGATTCGAACCCAGGACCTCCGTGTTACTAGTCTAGCGTGCTACCACTGAGCTAATCCCTTCCTTCTCCCTTGGCTTAGGCCAATTAATTAGGAATGGAGGCCCTAGTTTGTGTATTGTGTTTGTCCTTGTCTAGAAAAGAGTAGCGTGTTTAAATATAGTGTGTACTGTTCTGATGAAGTGCATGGTGTACTGAGCTGTGATAGATAACCCGTAGGGTCGCCACTCCTCAAGTAACTGCATGCAACAGATACCCCTTGCGGGCAAAATTCAAACCATAGAAGACTTCATTAACATCACAAGTACCAAACTTTCACATCATACTTCCAAACGTAACTGGGGTTAGGTACACACTATAGTATTATAAAACGGAAAATCTGGAAAAGAGTTTATTCGTTTGTAATTTTTTTGGAAAATGTTTCAAATAAAAGTGATGGGTTTGTGACTGAGCAGTTAGTATTCCAAGTTTAATGGAAATCGTAATAGCAGTTTTCGAGAAAATTCAGTAAAGTAGCAATTCGGTTAAACGATTTTCTTCAAATCTGGAGTTCCACCAAAGTTTCCAATATATATTAATATATAGATGGTAGAACTACACACTGTATTGAAGTGGTACTTTACAGGAAAGCTTTACGCTTTACTTTTTGCCCCCAAACCCCCAAGAATGAGTGTATGTGAAGATAGTATTCGAAGTTTAAAGAAAATCATTGGAGCGTTACTAGAAAATCGCGAAAACTGAAAAAAAAAAATTCAATAAACTCGCCATCCGGTTGACTAGATTTTGACTGAAACCTACTTTCCAGATAAGGCGGTAATACCTAAACGGAAAACCAAGTTTCAGCTTCCTGCGACTTTTCGTTTTTAAGATATTTTGTGATATCTTACACACACACACACACACACACACACTAAACATATATTTTGGTGAAAACTCAAGTCGAAATTTGACATGGTCGCAATATTTCCTCTTATTAAGGAAGAAGTAAGAGAAAGTAAAAACGGTAATCTTGGTTAGCTATTTCTTACTTTCCCGAAGAGGAAGTACTGCGATCGTTCCAGATTTCTGAAATTGAGTTTTCACCAAACATACAGTTTTAGGGTACTCTGATTAGCGAATGGTCTGGGTGTGGTTACCAGAATATCTCAAATGCGAAAAGTCGCAGGAAACTCAAATTTTTTATTTCGTTTGGACACTACCTAAACCGCATCAGACACGAAGATTTCGGGCAAAATCCATCAACCGGAAGAGAGTTTATTTAATGTTTTCTTTTCTTTTTTTCAATTTTTCAACACATATTTTTCAATCGCGTATTCAAGAGGAAAACGCGAGGAAAATGGATTTGTATATATGTGTGTGTGTGTGTGTATTAATATATATATACACAAATTTGTTAAAGTATATCAAATTAATTACTTGTATTAATGTTACAAATATTGAAGTTCTTAAAACATTTCAAGAAGCTACAGCTAACTTGCCAAACTCTTAATAATGGTGGTAATTTGGTATTATGATTTCTACGAATTAATAAGCCCGCTAAATCCGCTCTATTACAACAGACCACTACTTCAACTTCATAATAACATTTTGACGTTGATGACAGTAATTTCCACTGAACATCTCATGGAATTTCTCAAAATATTAATTAATCGAGACGAATAGATTGTTTTGTTGTTTCATATTACCATCTCTGATTTAAGAGTTTGATATATATATATATATATATATGTACAAAATAATTATTTATTTTTTCGGAGAATTGTATCAGATTCAGGGATTATGTCCATTTTTCGAAATTGATTTTTCATTAGAAATATTTGGAGAACCTCTGAAACAATGGCTTTCAGAAAAATTGATCTCACTTTTTATTGGCTGGTCAGCCGTAAATCTAAAACGGAAAATCGCCAGAATTCACTCATTTAGTATCAGTGGATTCAGCAATAAAGTTTTGGTCAAAATCGATTAACCAGGAGTATACCACTGTACTGAACAGATGTTCATGTTATTAACTCAAATTTTCCTATCCAGGGTCTGCAACAATTTACTTCAAACTAAGGGTCATATTCATGTAAAAGATTTTTGTTTGGAACAATTTTCTAGTATAATTCATTTTAGGAGGTACTAGAGGCATTCATTGGCTGTTGGAGAGGCTGAGGCACGGCTTAGGACCGGAAACTATCCTTTTGTGTGCTTAAATGAGATTACTTATTTTGGCCCCATATTACACGAAAATAATGATATTCATAAAATGAAGGATAATAGCCGCAAACAGGTGCTAATTTGGATTCTAGAGACACCTATAGGCAGATATGTCTCCCAGATCGGCTGTACACAAGTCTAATAACACTCTTGTCGTAACTTTCTTCGACTGTAAAGTCGCAATAGCGGTTGACGATTTTTTCCAAATTTTGGGTACTAGCCATGCTTTAATATGTATTAATTAATATTATGTAGTTGTAATTTAAATTTTAAAGAAAAGCTAAACTATCCAGAACCGCCCAAACTATCCAGAACCCGCCCAAAATATCAATTTTTCCAGCAAAATGTATCTAATAAAAGTGATTTTGATATATCTGCAGATATATAAAGACGAAGTTTAAAGAAATCAATTGAAGCCGTTAGCGAGAAAATCGCGAGTAACGGAAACAAAAAATATTAGTAAACTTGCACTTCCGGTTGATGGATTTTGCTCGAAATCTTCGTGTCAGGTGCGACGGTAGTGCGTAAAAAGAATATGTTGAAATAGTTTGAGCTGCCTTTGCTGGCTATGCTATCAGGAAGTCATGATTTCCGCACACATTGACTCGTGTCCAACGTTGGAGGAAATATGCCAGTTTAGTATGGCAAATAAATATTAGGTTGCCTGACGGGAAATGGCCGACTAGGCCGTTGTCAGCGCGTAGAAAAGAAAAGTTTTATTTTCCTGCTATTTTTCGTTGTTGAGATATAGATTGTTCAAACACACAAACACACACACACACATACACCGCACAGACCATTTGCTAAAAAACATCCTTCTAATATTCAGGGGCACCTCAAAACATTTATTTTCGGTGAAAACTCAGTTTCTAAAATTTGACCCGCTCGCAATACATCTTCTTGCTATACATAAAAGAAATTAATTTTGGACTGAAGGAGACCGGCTTTTGAAAGAAACTTTGGCGGACATTGTTGCAGAAGAGTATTCTCTCAAGTGGTGGATTGTAGCGTCGGGAAGAAGAAGAAGAATATCAGGATTATAATGACTGTAATTAGAGAAAATCGTGTATATGTTTCGCAACAATGTTACAATCTATGTACCATAATAATAAGTAACTGTGTTTCCACATATTTCTGTTTCCCCTCACAGTTTTATAAAGAATATGAAAAAACTATCATGACAATTTGATACCCTGTGAAAGATAATACTATCCACGCGTTATATAAATAAATTATGTCTACGATAATTTATTATTCCTTCCCAAACTGCATACTTCCAGAGGTATTTGAATCAGTCCTTGTATTCTACATGTCAGCTTTCTTTCTATACGTAGTATATTGTTATATTAGTTACGGTCCCGTCCCCTCCTTTGCGCCCTCTCTCCTCTTCTCCAATCTCATATTTTTCCTTTGTTGGAAAGAAAAATGTAAAAGGAAAAAAGAAAAACTCACCATATCAATTTCACCGAAGAAATATGTGAAAATATGTTTAAACTGTGACCACTTTCTCTGGGAAAGCTTGAAAATAAACCATTAAAGTATTTCTAGTCTAGAAAAATAATGCAAGGAAGTGATTCAGCATAAAACTGATAAAAAAAACCCACACGCGCAAACACAGACCAAAAATAAATATACATTTAAAATATATGATTTTCATATCGCAATATGATAAGTGGCTATCCTTGCAATATTTTTTGTATAAAAGAAATGACAATTACAATCCTTCTGCACTAAAAACGTAAAATATTCTAAATTGATCCTCCCATCTTAGCTTTTATACAAAGCACACATTAGCTTTTATACAATTTAGGGCATAACAATTTTACACAAAGTGGTGAATACGTAATAAAGGCAGCATCAATTCAAGTCCCCCCCACCCTCAATAGGAAAATTTAAAATTAAGTCCTAATGTCAAATCTCCTCCCAGTATTCATCAAAAAATCAACTGTTTCGAGAAAATATTACAAAAAAGACAACTGGTGCTGTTACTAATCCAGGTTTAATGAAATTCGTTCCAGTCGTTTTCTAGAAAGCCCTCAAAAGCTAAAATAAAACTATTCTGTAAAATCGAACATCAAGTTTAATGCTCTAATATGCCTGTTGAGCATGTCCCATAGATGATCTATAGGATTCATGTCCGTAGAACGTGCTGCATAAAAGCGAGTTAGGGTAGCATTCATTATCTACTGAAAATCCTACTCAAAATTATTTTACAAATTTATTGCTCAAGTGTGGATTTGCAGTTAGAAGATAGAATGATAACAATATGATATAGTACTGCTTGCTGTAAGAGGGAGTATTGCGATCGTGCCAGATTTTCGATACCGACTTTTCACCGGATATAAGCGTCTGGCGCTTCCTGAGTCTGAAAAAGAGTTGTTTTTAGAAGTCGGTCTGTGGGAGGGGGGGGGGCTTCAACATAACTCAAAAATGGAAATTCGCAGCAAGTTCAAACTTGTTACCTAGTCTAAGCACTAGCAAAGGATCCGACAATACGGTTTTGATCAAAATCTGTCAACGAATTTCATTAAACATGGTCAACTAACCTACCCACTTCCTATCACTTTTGTTTGAATTAGTTTACCGAGTAAATCCACTCAAGGGGGTTTTGCGGGTAGAGGGAGGTTGTTTTCCCTGAAATACCATTTTAATTCATTATACGAGCTACCATGTACAATAATATTAATGGAAGATTCTTCTCGACAGTTCTTAAATAATGGATAAGAATTGTGATATTGCCTTTGAAAAAAAAAAATTGCCAACGTTTCGACAAATATACTGTCTTTATCAAGGTATAAAAATAAGAAATGTTAAAAAATCTTCAAAATATGACAACTTAAACTTATGGATATTTTAGGGGGGAAAAAAGTTGAGAACACCTCAACACCACAGGGAATAGTGATTATTGTCATGTGAAGAAAATCATTATTCTCTGTGGTGTTAGATTAGATTAGATTCTTGGGGGAATTGGCTCTTCAGCCTGCACCACCGCGAACCCCGTGGGTATATTGTGGCATCCCCTAAGTTGGAGACCCTACCCCCGTCCTGTCCTTCATCGAACTGTAGAGTCTGGGGAGGTCTCACCGAATGGTCAATTAGAGCACCCTCTCCAGCTCTGTCTGCCTTAATAAGACTTAATAGACCCGAGAGGGGCCCCTGGCTGAGCTTGCAGGCACCAGCTTTTCTTCTCCGAAGAGGCGGTACCTCAGCCATACTAGCCCATCGTACTGACATAGCACGTGCAGTACTGTTTCCTCTTCTACCTGACAAAACCTACACAGGCTATCTGTTGGAAGGCCCATGCGGTGCATGTGCTTATTGAGTCTGAAATGGCCAGTGAAAACGCCAACTGCCATCCTTGTGGCCGCTCGGCCTAGTTGGAGTAATTCTGCAGTTAGCCTGGGCGAGTAGCTATAAATAAACGTTTTCGCCTGCCTCTGGCCTGGGGTTTTAACCCACCATTCCCTTGATCGGTTGTGCATCCATGTCCTCATGGATGCACTCCTGAGGCATCTTGAGACACCACAGAACGCTTCCGGCCCTGTTAGTGTTCCGATGGAACCTCCCGGGCCAAACGATCTGCCGCCTTATTACTTCGGTGACTCCAATGTCCAGTTACCCAAACCAGGAAGACCTTATTATGGCTGCTAATATCCCTAGTGCACCTAGCAGCCTTGAGCTGATCTCCCACGAGTCAATTGCCCACAGGGCAGCCTGGCTATCCGAATAAATGACGATTCTGGATTTATGCACTCCGCGTCTTCTTATTTCGGCGGCGCAGGTAAGAATTGCGACTAGCTCCGCCTGAAAGACAGTAGCTAGCCTTCCCAGGCTCATCGAAATATTACATCACGGATGAGCCCCGTACACGCCGGCTCCCACTCCTTCCTCCATCTTAGATCCGTCCGTGTACCACATAGATTCGCCTGAAATTGGCGGCCAGTCCATCCATGCCTCTGTCTAATATCAAGACTTTGAAGGGTTTTTGGAAGTCGTATCTAGGAGCCATTACATCCGAAGGCAGACCTAGAATTGGGTCTGCCTCCAACTCCTCGCATAGTTTCTGGTATTCCCTCTGTGGTGTTGAGGTGTTCTCAACTTTTTTTTACTTTCTCTTACTCCTAGTAAGAGGAAGAATTGTAAATCGTGTCAAATTTTCGATATCGAGTTTTCACCAGAAATATCCGTTTTGAGGTCCCCTGAGTCCAATAAAGTAGTTTTTAGCAAATGGTCTGTGTGTGTGTGTGTGTGTGTGTGTGTGTGTATGTATGGTATGTGAACAGCATAGCTCAAAAACGAAAAACCCCGTAGAAAGTTGAGACTTGATATTCCAAGTTAGGTATCTCCATGGGATCTGACAGTACGTATCTGTCAAAATTCCTCAACCGAAAGTACCACTTTACTAGTTGAATTTTTTACTTTTTTGCGATTTTCTCAAAAATGGCTCCGACGATTTTCTGTTAAACTTGGAACATCAACCACACATTCAAAGAGCTACAACTTTTATTTGGAACATTTCTCCGGGAAAATGCGTTTAAGGGTACTTTTGGGGAGGGTGGGTTAGGTTTCCATCTAAAGTGCTATTTCAGTTTATTAGACAATTCTGTCATCTAAATAATGTTAATTAGAATTAAATATGTTGTTGAAATTCCGAGTTTGAAAAAATCGGATAACCGGAAGTGCGTTTACTTTACCACTTTACTAAATGATTTATTCCCTTTTTCGCAATTTTCTCAAAAATGGGTCCGACGATTTTCTTGAAACTTCGTATATAAACTAAACATGCAAAGATCTACAACTTTTATTTTAAAATTTCTCTGGGAAAATTCATTTAAGGGCAATTTAGGGAAGGGATGGGGTTATGTTTTTCTCTAAAGTGCTATCCACAGTTGATTATACAATTCTATCATCCAAACAAAATTAATTAGAAATAAATAGGTGGCCGAAATTCCATGTTTTAAGAAATTTAGTAAACCGGAAGTGCGCTTTTACTGAACAGTTTTTTCAGTTTTCGACGAATTGCGTTAAATTTGGTACACAAACTATAAAATTTGTCAATTATAATTTTGAGAACTGGAGTATGAGAAAGTTGTGTGAGTGTTTCACATCAGATTTTTTCCTTAAAATATACATAAGCTTAAGTTGTCATGTTTTGAAGATTTTTGTAACATTTCTTATTTTTATGCCTTGATAAAGACAATATATTTGTCGAAACGTTGGCAAAAATTTGTTTTTTTTTTAAAAAAAAAAAACGAATCTCGCAATCCTTATCCATAATAATATAAATAACAATAATTAAATGTGTTGTCAAAATTCCATATATGAAGAATATCGGTTGACCGGAACACGACACTTCGTTGAACAGCTGTTTCAGTTTTCTGCGATTATCTCCATACAGACTCTAACGGTTTCAATAACTTGGTACGCTAACTATCCATACTAAGATCTATCACTTTTGTTTCAGAAACAAACAAACTTTAGACAGATCAGGGGGCTGCAACAGAGAGATGATCTTAAAAAACTGAAGAAAATTATAACTTTTAACAAAAATTATCAATATATAAGTAATTTTCAATAAAACTATTTAAATTGCAATAAGACAAAGTAATGTGATTGTTAGAAACTTTATTCAACACAAACTATCTAAATATTGCAACAATGAAAGGCGTTTGAGTTTCCTAGCAGATATAATAATGTATTTATTTACTTATTTTTGCTAAATATATTTTGAGAGACTGAAAGTTTAATTTTTTTTATGAACTCTTTTATAAAACCAATTATATAACTGCATATTGAAAGTGGTTGCTAATTGATATTTTTGTATAACAGAAGAACTATTACACTATCAACGTAGATGGCATTTCATCAGAACACATACTAATCAAATTTGAGCAACACCACCTACACCTATAACTGAAGAAAAAGGTACAGAGGAAGAATTAGAAGAACCACGTGTCTCTCATCCACCACATGGATTTACAGCATAATTTTTCTTTTCAAGGGGGGGGGAGGAAATGTTTAACCCATATGACTTTATTTCATTGATCTATTTTAATATCGAAAGGCTATTTTAATATCATATTTTAATATGATCTATTTTAGTATATGTTTACATATATTTCAATTATATTACTGTTTGTTTTTAATAATTGTATAGAAATTTTCAAATCCAATTTATGTTAAGTGCAACGTTGTAGTTATTTACAAAACATCGCAAGAATTATATGTTTGAAGAGAAATACTCAATTATAACTAGGCAAATCGCAGCAAGAGAAAGTAGTGTGAGTGTTTCACACCAGATTTTTAAAATTATTGTGTTAATTTGTTATTACTTTCTCTTACTCCTAATAAGAGGAAGTATTGTAATCGTGTCAACTTTTCGATTACCGGAAATATCCGTTTTGAGGTCCCCTGAGTCCAAAAAATTGGTTTTTAGCAAATGGTCTGTTTGTGTGTGTGTGTGTCCGTCTGTGTGTGTGTGTGTGTGTATGTGAACAGCATAGCTCAAAAATGAAAAACCGTAGAAAGTTGAAACGTGATATTCCGTTTAGATATCACCACGGGATCTGACAGTAAGTTATCGTCAAAATTCCTCAACCGGAAGTACCACTTTACTAGTTTTTTTTTTTACTTTTTTGCAATTTTCTCAAAAATGGCTCCGATGATTTTCTTTACACTTATTATATCAACTAGACATACAAAGAGCTACAACTTTTATTTGAAACATTTCTCTGGGAAAATTCATTTAAGGGTACTTTGGGGGAGGGGTGGGGTTAGTTTAACCTCTAAAGTGCTATTTCAGTTTATTACACAATTCGGTCATTAAATAATGTTAATTAGAATTAAATATGTTGTTGAAATTCCGAGTTTGAAAAAAATCGGATAACCGGAAATGATTTTGTTTTAACATTTTACTAAATGATTTTTTTCACTTTATCGCGATTTTCTCAAAAACGCTTCCGTCGATTTTCTTGAAACGTCTTATATAAACTAACCATACAACGATCTACAACTTTTATTAAAAACATTCTCTGGAAAAATTCATTTAAGGGTACTTTTAGGGGAGGGGAGGTTACAGCTTCCTCTAAAGTGGTATCATAGTTGATTATACAACTGCATCATCCAAACAAAATTAATTAGAAATAAATAGATGGCCAAAATTCCGAGTTTGAAGGAAATCAGTAAACCGGAAGTGCGCTTTTACTGAACAGTTTTTTTCAGTTTTCGACTAATTTCATTAAATTTGTCAATTATAATTTTGAGAACTGGAGTAAGAGAAAGTTGTGTGAGAGTTTCTCACCAGATTTTTTTTCAGTGTAGTATGATTTGGAAGTTTTAAACTTCCTATGGAAATCATTTATGAACCTGTAATCAAGTAATCCAACTTGAAAAATGGTGTTGGACCTGTTAATAATTATTAGGATTTACTAAATTATTACTAACGATTTCACTAAATTATTGAATACTGTACTCGGCTTTTACAAAATTATTGAATATTTAAATCTAGATATTTCTGTACTTGGAACTTCATGATTTTACATTAAAAAGAACTGATTTTTAATACATTAAATCATGTGCATTGAGACCATTAATTTCAATTTTTTTTTAATAAAAAAATTGAGTTTATGCCCTGGTCTATAGACATTTTAATTAGAAGCTAGGTCTAAAATGGTTATGGATTCAATAATCCTTAACGATAATTAGTAATCAAAAAATTACCTAATATTTCTTCTTAGATCATGGCCATTATCATTGGTTCATTTTGGTGAAATCTCTCAACACCTATCTGAAGTTTTTATTTTTGTATAACTTCACTTGTAATCTGTAAGATCTGTTCAAACTTCAGACTCACACATGTTCGAAACCTCGTGTTCATTGCAGCATTAATGAAATATGCATTAATTACATAGAAATTTAAATTATAAAACCATAATTTTCATCTTGTGAAAAGAAAAGAATCATAACACAATCATTAATAATTTCCACTTTATACATAAACTACTGAATTTCATTATTGCATCATACTACAAAAATATTGCTGTGATAGTATTGACTCCCCAGCATTAGTATCTTTGAGTTTTGCTTGTAGCAAATCAACTTCTCTACAGATGCCCTATCTAGGGACTTTTGTTACAACTGCTTTCTCGCCAAGTATTAGTTTAATGTAGCAAAAAATTGTATAATTCGTGAAAGGGAAGGGGGTAGCTAAGTGGTTAGCGTACTGGACGCCCACGCGGAGGACCCGGGTTCGAGCCCAGCTGTGCTAGCTACCCTTAGATTTTTTCTTCCTAGGAGCCTCTACAGCTCACTGTCCGATGATGGGCGGTGTTTTCTGTAACGAGAGAACACTGTCCGGAGGCCTGCAGTGCAACCTTGAAGGTTCAGGGCGTCAATGATCATGATGTTGACGCGCCTTAAAAAAAAAATTCTATCTTCCAGATTTAAGCTGTGATAATATACCAATCAAATTTAAAATTCGAAAGCCTAATCTAAGATGTTATGACTATCATGTTTGTTTTTTTGCTGGAAGTAATATTATATGAATTAAAATAATAACTTACAACTCCGTCGTCGCATATATATTTGTGATTTCCTGACCGGTTTCGGATTTTCATCCATCGTCAGGTAAAGTTATTAAGTTCGTGTAGAAGTTGACTTCAACTTAATGTTTGGTGTACACAATATACTTTTTGAATCAACTTCAATTAGTTGAAGTTAAAATTAAAATAAAAAATAACAACACCACAACAAATTAAAATAATATTTGGGATTCTCCGTCGTCGCATATATATTTGTGATTTCCTGACCGGTTTCGGATTTTCATCCATCGTCAGGTAAAGTTATTAAGTTCGTGTAGAGAGTTGACTTCGTCTTAATGTTTGGTGTACACACTATACTTGTTGAATCAACTTCAATTAGTTGAAGTCAACTCTCTACATGAACTTGGTAACTCCTGACAATGGATGAAAATCCGAACCCGGTCAGGAACATCACAAACATGCATAAAATCCCAGCTGTTATCCAGCATTGTGGACCCATCCACATATTCATAAATTAATGTTGTTTGAGTGGGTTCATTGCATGCAGCAAACTTCAAACACCAAAACAAATTTGCAAATTTTTTATCAAACTGAAATGTTTAATACAATAATTATTCTCTAGCTTTATGAAAATATTATTCGGAAATATTTTGTTTTAATTTCTTAATCTAAATTTTAATAAATTTTAAAATGAGTCAAACAAATTATTTCAATATCTTTTAATTTAATTAATAATGTCTTGTTATTACCAATACTGTAGAAATAATTTGTGACAAAGTATGTCACCTTATCAAAGCTTCAACCATGTCATCAAGCACTAGTGGTATAATTAAAAGGAAATGTTAAGTTTTTCATTCAGTTCCAAATTATGATAACTTTAACTATTTTCAAAAATTATCTGTGTTCAAATTCGATCAAGAATTTGAATATTTTAAGTTGTAGGCAGTAGTATCATTTCGAGATTTATGTTTTTAGAAAAACAACTTTAGGCCAAGGCGTTCAAACCTGGTCATTATTGGATCCCAAAGAGCGGTGTCAGTTTATAAGGATTGATTTTCTTCAAATGTGGAAACTAGCAATGCATTTAATGTACCTCAGGGCCGCTGGGTCTTGGCAGAAAGATGTACCGCAATTTACAAACAGAGAAGTAATTTCATGCACATACTTTATAAAAAGAAGGATTATAATTTCTTTTCCTATCTCTTACTCATAGAAAGAGGAAGTATTGTAATCGTCCAAATTTTTGATATCGAGTTTTCACCGGAAATACACGTTTTGAGGTCCCCTGTGTCCAAAAAAGTGATTTTTAGAGTGGTCTGTGTGAGAATAGAGTAGCTCAAAAACGAAAATTCACAGAAAGATTGGTTTTCTCTCTCTTTCTCCCTTGGCATTAGTGGCGCCAGGGCCAACACGAAAACAGAAAGTTCAGACTTGATAATATACCGTCTAGGTATCACCAAAGGATCTGACAGTAAGCTGTCCGTCAAAATTTCTCAACACTTTACTGAATAGTTATTTTTCACTTTTTCGTCCATAACGGCTCCAACAATTTTCTTGAAACTTAATATTATATTGACTACACATACAAAGAGCTACCACTTTTATTTGCACCTTTTTTCCGGGAAAATTCATTTAAGGTGGTTTATGGGAATTGGGCAGGGATATATTTCCCTCTAAAGTGCTATTTTAAACAATTCTTTAGTCTACTAAAGAAAAGTTTATTATACAATTCTATCATCTAAATAATATTAACTAAAATTAAATAGGATGTTAAAATTCTGAGTTTGAAGAAAATCGGTAGACCAGAAGTGCTTTTTTATTGAAATTATTTCATTTTTCCACGATTTTATTCATAAAAAACACCGACAGAATTCATTTTGTTATACTAACTATGAATACAGAGATCTATCACTTTTGTCGGGAAATTTTTTCTGAGCAAGTTCATTTATTGAATTCTTGGTGGAGAGGGAACGTATGGTTTCCTCAAAAAAATCATTTTATTTGATTTAGATTCTCCACTTGATATAAAATTGGATACAAGCTAACATTTAGAAAAAGTTGTAAGTTTGAAGAAAACAATTGGTCTTTTAAATCATCTAAAACTGCAGTGAGGGAAGGGAATAGTGGTTAGCGTACTGGACTCCCACGCGGAGGACCCTGGTTCGAGTCCAGCTGTGCTACCCTTAGATTTTTTCTTCCTAGGAGCCTCTACAGCTCTGTCAGGTGATGGGCAGTGTTGTCTGCAACGACAGAACACTGTCCGAAGGTCGGCAGTGCACAGAGAAGGTTCCGGGCGCCAACGACCATAGATGTTGACGCGCTTTAAATAGAAAATAAACGGCAGTAAACGAATGTCGTGCCACATTGTTTTTGTCGTCTTGTGAATTTTTTTTATCTCTAAGACATTGTTCAATTTAACAAGTAACTAACTATTTTCTTTTCTCTTTCCATGTATCATTGTATGAAACAGTGCTATTCAAAATTTTTTGAAATGCCATTTAGCAGTTTCAACAATAATTCTGCATAATATCCATATGACTTTCACTTACTGAAATTCTGAACTTTTTTTTTTATAAAAAGGCTTCAAAATTGGAATGTTTACTAAATATAGTGAATGCAGTTGATAACCGTATCTTACTATAAAATGGTAATTTAGATGGAAGCTTTAATGCCGCATTTTCACGAATACTCACACTGTTTCTGCCCTTCCAGAACTCGCAAAAAATCTTTCTTTTTTTTTTGGAAGTAAGATTCAAATAAAAGTGATAGGCATTTATTTCAATTGGCATTATGCGGAGTTTAAAGAAAACTCTTAGTAGTAATTTTTTATAAAATTCCTCATTCATCATTTTTAAAACTTAAAAAAAAAATTCAGAAAAGTTTTAGATCCAAGATTGGGTTCCAAGTTTTTAGATGTCCACGATTGGCCAAAACATTATTGCATGTCCTGATCGTATCTAAATGGAAAGTCATGTTCACCTACAAACCATTATACTTTTGTTTTTCGTGTCCAGTGAACATGAAAAACATGTCAATTCTGATGAAAATTCTTTAATCCGATCGCAATACTTCTTGTAGCATGCGCCAATCTTTGTTTAAGTTTAATTATTTTCTTCGTATTTGTTTAATGAGACGTTTACCAAAGATAGATGATAATTAGAACACTTTTTTACAAACATAATTAATTTGAGACTGTTTTAATTAATTTTGTGTACTGTTCATGTCCATATAATTTACAGACTTGAAATAGTATTGATTCTATTACCAAGTTATTAATATAATATTATTTAGATCAACTTTATATAATAACATGTATAATTATTTCTTAATGATTAATTAATCAACTGATCGTCTAATAATGCATCATTGATTTTATATACTTCTACATTCACTTTACACGTGACATTCACTGTAAAGGTTACATAATAATATAATACATGTAATTTAATTATGATCACTGGTTACATTGTATGTTAGTATGATTCTACAGTTGAATCGTTTGGATGTGCAATATAGTTAAATTGTGATTGTCCCTTTGTTGTTATAAATTTCAGTTTTGGAAATTGCTGTTCGGTGTACATTACTATTATTATTATTATTGTAAGATTTTTTTTTCCTAGGAGCCTCTACAGCTCACTGTCCGGTGATGGACAGTGTGGTTTGTAACGAGAGAAAACTTCCGGAGGCCGGCAGTGCACTGAGAATTATATTTTTCCATGGCTTTAATTTTTTTCATTTACTTTAAAATTGTGAATTGCGAATGAAATTAGTGAAAATAATACTGGAGGATAACATATAAACAGTTAGTTTTAAATTTTCCTCCATAAATTTTTGGTAAACTCAAGTATATAAAAAAAATCTGGTGTGAAACACTCAGACAACTTACTCTTACTGCAGTTTACAAAATTGTAAATACTATAATAATCAAATTTAATGTAATGCGTTGGTATTTTTATGGAGAAAAATCGCGAAAGCTGAAAAAATTGTCAATAAAACCGCACTTCCGGTTTACTTATTTTCTTGAAACTCGGAATTTCAACAACATATTTAATTCTAATTAATATTATTTGATGATTGTGTAATAAACCTGAAATAGCACTTTAGAGGAAAACCTAACCTCACCCTTCCTCGAACAGTGCTGTTAAATGAATTTTTCTGGAGAAATGTTTCAAATAAAAGTTGTAGATCTTTGTATGTTTAATTCATATACCAAGTTCAAAAAAAATCGTTGAAGCCATTTTTGAGAACATTGCAAAACAACGCCATGTTTCACGAAAAAGTTCAAAATTGAAAATTTTTTTCTTTATTGAGATACAGAATTAAAATAATAAAATAAATTACATCCATATAATAGTATCTAAAGAAAGTATTCGTAGCAGAGAAAGAGAGACAAAATGCCAAGACCACTCTCTAGGACTAGAGTGGGAGAAACCACATCAAGTGTAAAGTCCAGGCAGTCAGTCATTTATCATATTATACTATGTTAACCATATTCTGTTAATTCTTTTAAACCACACCATTTCTCTCCTTCATCAACCCCATTATACTGGTGGCAGCGTTTTCGAATCCCGCGTTTCGTTCAGCTTCAACATTTTCGAAGAAAAAAAGGTAAGTCTTCATTTTTTTCAATTTTACAGATTAACGTATTTGCATTTTATTTTTCATATTTATTTCTATTTGTAATTTATAGACTTTTTTTCTTTTATGAAAAGAGCCGTTATCATTAGAATACTAAAACAACACAATCTCCCAATAGGCGGTAATTTAATAGTACTAAAAGAACGCTTAGCGAAAATTAATAATATGACTACTTACACAATTGACGGTTAGCAAAAATCTGCCGATGAGGCAATCGCCTATCTTTTGAATAAGTGTAATTATTCCTGTAAGTCCAAATCCCGTGAACATAAGAAATCTACAAATGATTAACAACTTACCGGTCTTCGATGGGTCGCACAATAGTGATGTAACGAGCTTCATAGACCAATTTAATAATTACAGTGTCCTTCCGGGATGGTCTGATGCGGACAAATTAGAAATTTTAATACTTAAATTGACTGGTCCCGCAAAGATTTATTTTGACACATTCAAAAATCAATGCGCAAACAATAATGTACTTTTAACTTATCAGACGGCGATAGAAAATCTGATAAACAGATTCAAAAAAGAAAAAATACCTAGAGTTCTTTTACAACAGATAACCAGCCTACATCAGAATCCAAATGAAACTCTCGAGGCTTTTTCCGATCGTATTAAATATATTTCTACTTCGTTGCTTTTTAAAGCGCAAGAGAATCCATTGCTAAACTTGCAAAATTTGATAGATAAATTAGCAACTGACGCCTTCATCAAATCTTTACCAAATTCAATTAAGGCACATGTTCAAATCAAGCTACCTAAAACCCTTGATGAGTCGCAAGCCTATGCCACAGCCCTTAGGGATATACACAATTTAGAACCGCAAGGTTCAATTTTTGCGGTAAAAAGACAGATATGCCTGTAGAATCCATAGAAAAACCGCCATCGCCTTGCAAACATTGTGCTGGCATCCACTGGCACAATGAATGCAAGCAGAAATTCCAAGTAGTAACATCTCGACGAAAGCGAAACATAGTTTCGGTGGTGCAAATTCTGTGAGTGTGATCACTGGAATCGCGACTGCAATAATAAAAATCAAAATAAAACGCGCACTAATTTTGGCAAAAAGCCACAATATCAGTCAAACTATCGTTCGTTCAGGCAAAATGGTCCTCATAGAAAAAACAAAGTTATAATAATAATAATAATAACAGCAATAACAATTATAAAAATAATAGTAATAACAATAATAAATTTAATAGCACCAATACTTTAAACCGCTGGTTTGCACCAACATGCGAAAAGCGTGGGCACACAGCAAAGGCATGTTGGTTTAATTCAAAAAACGACTAGGCGCTCAGCCGTTATCTCAACCGGCTACTACTGTATTGATCCTGGCATTCCAAGACACAAATAATTTATTGATTATGCTTGAAATAAATTACAAAAAAGTAAAAGCGTTAATCGACACAGGCGCTTCGCATTCACTTATAGATGCCAGTCATGTCAAATCGAGGCCCAAAAAGTCTAACATCATCCTAAAGTCGATTGCAAATCAGATTATTCTCAACTATGGTCTATCAAACGTTCATTTCTCGACAGATCAAAACACTGAAATTCAGGGTAAATTTATAGTTTCCCAATTAAAAAATGAATTTGAAGCAATCATTGGGAGAGACCCACTCACTAAATATCAAGCAATCATCAATTTTAAAAATCAGAATATTCCATTTAAAAAACAGTAATTCCATTTTTAACAGATACCATATCATCACAGATCACAACAATCAAAACACAACACTAACCGAAACATTGTCAACACGACATAAAATCATAATTCCGGCACGCACACACATACTCTTCACACTGAAATTCCAGACGGTTCCATATGTTAACACAACATGGCAGTCTCCTCACAGGACTTTACTTGCCACACACAATGACAAACGTACATAATAATGATTGTGCAATTACGCTAATAAACACCACACATCATGAAATCTCCATCACCAAACAATTTCCAATCGCCTACATTCATTACAACCCGGAGATACACAATTCATTACACAAACACACCATAATATCTATTCAACAACTTTCGCACAAAGAAAAAACACAATTACACGCCTTTCAACAACAATTACGCCAGAAACTTACTCATCTCTCTCGACAACAAGCAGACAAAATTGTTGAAACATTCTCTCCATTTTATGACACATTCACACATGATAAAGACTACAAAACAAAATTTACAGATATAACACACCACATAGACACACGAAATCTACAAGATACCTTACAAGCTAACTCAGAAGCCTCCATACTAAAAGCTCTCATACAGGATAATGTAAAACAAAATAAAAGCAGTCGAAAGCTATCCGATTCCCAAAAAAATTAGAAGTTGTTTAAGGCACTTCTAGGATTTGTACGTTTTTACCGCAAATTTATATATATATTGCAGAAATAGCCAAGCCCTTAACTGATTTAACAAAGAAAATATTAAGTTTGTATGATCTCCCCAATGTACTTCGGCATTTCAAATTCGGAAACAAAAATTGATTTCTCCACCCATTCTGGCATATCTTAATTATCAGTATGAATTTATTTTAACAACGGATGCAAGCAACGTTGGCATTTCAGCAAATTTGAGCCAACAGATAAATAGTGAAGAGCGTTCCATAGCTTTTTCTTTGCGAGTACGTCAGACTGAGTCCAAACTTTGTACCACAGAGAGAGAATTCTTAGCTATTCTCTTTGGCTGCAAACAGTATCGTCAGATACTTTACGGGTACAGGTTTAAACTAATTACGGACCACTCAGCTCTAACAGTGGCTCAAAAACCTAAAAGACCCTCATTTCAAGTTATATAGATGGTCGCTTAAATTTAGAGAATATGATTTCTACATAGAGCATAGATCTGGAAAAAATATCGCGCATGCTGATGCTTTAAGCCGATATATAGGGTATATAGCACTGACCAGACAGACAGTTGATAATGAGTTTATCCGACCATAGATTTACTTGAGATTTCTCAGTAACAAGCTGACGATCCAGTATTTTAGCAGTTATGAAATTCCAAAAATTCCAAAATTAATGATCAGGCCTATTAGTTACAATTTCGGAAATTGCATTTTAGTACCGTCGGGGTTGCGTGATACTGTTCTACGCTTTTATCACGACAATCCGTTGTCAGCACATTATGGGAGGCAGAAAACGTGTGAACTATAAAAACACATTTCACTTGGCCACATATCTAAAATGATGTACAAAAATACATTCAAACCTGCTAAAGCTGTGCCACAAGAAAAACAAAAGTCGCCTCCGTAAAACCACTTTTAGGCATATTCAGTGAGCCAAAAAATGTCTGGCAAGCCATTTCCGTTCCCGTAGTTGGCCACTGGATGCATCTGTGAACAGCGATACAGGTGAAGAATATAAATTTATATTAAAAGATAATTCGTCAATATTCTCGCTATTTGGAGATGTTTCCCATGACGAACCAAAAAGCGGAAACCATTGCACAAATTATTGTTAATAATATATTCACCAGATACGGGACGCCTAAATATCTTCTTACAGATCTGGGTACGAACTTTACATCCACAATTATATTCCAGATCTATGAGCTACTAGAAATTAAAGAAGTATGCGCAATGCCATATAAGCCGGCGTCTAATGATTGTCTAGAACGTGTGCATAGAGACATTGCCAACAATATATCGCACTGTTTGCAAACAGATAAAAATTGGCATAAATATCTACCACTAGCTAAAGCGGCCCACAATTCCACCAAAAATGTTTCGACAAATTTACCCCCCCATGAAATTGTTTTTGGAACGAAATTTCAGTTTCCCTGGCTCCTGAATTATCAGAAGAAAAACTTTAATACCCACACCAAATGTCTCTACGACAAAATACAACAAGTTAGAAAGCAGACAAACTTTAAATAATGTATTCAATTCAAAATAAGTTTTTTCTTCTATATTCTTACAATATCAATAAAAAATGTTTTTAATGAGCAAAAAAGGCAATAAGTTAGAGGACTATTTCTCGCCAAATTCAAGTACAACACGTAAAAGAAGACGATCCAAAAGTTCGCCAGAAGTAAATCTTGAAAAGGTGAAAAATAGAAAATTTACAAAAAAGGACAATATAGAACTTAATGTTGAAACTATGAGTGAGGCTTTATTAGACTCTAAATTTGAATTATTTAGGTCGTCATTATCTTCCAAAGAAGATTTCAAAACTCTATAAAATAAATTAGATGTACTAGTTTTGGAAAATCAAGTATTAAAAAAGGAAATTCAAGAAATGAAGGAGAGAGAAAATAAAATGAACGATACTATTGAATATCTGATCAACAAAAATAAAAAAGAAATTTAATATTCAGAGGTGTGGTGACAACCAGACACAAGAACGCAGTGGATACTGTTGGTGAAATTTGTCAGGAAGTACTTGGAATTGAAAATGCGCAAATAAAGCTTTTGAAATAAAGAAGAAATGTAAATAATATTGTAGTAGCTGATTTTACTAGAGAAGAAATAACTTACGATATTTAAAAATTACGAGTAAATTGAAGGGTAGAGGTATTATTATACATAGAGATGTATTGGATAGAACTAAAAGGAAGAAGAGATGTCTGTTACAAGTTAGAAGGAAAAATAATAGAAGTGGAAAGTCAAGCGAAAATAAAAATGAGAGATAGCTTTTTCATATATAATGATAGAAGATTTGTTTGGGATCTAGAAGAGCAGGAGTCAATGGTGCAGTTGTACTTAAACAAATTATGGGAAATGGGTTTAAAAAGAATTAGAAGATAGTATTAAAGAAATACAGGAAGCAGAAAGACAATACGAACAAAAAGCGGCTGAATAGCCTTTAAATAAGCCAAGATGAGAAAAAATAGTCTGCCGAGGTGAAAAGAAGAACAACAAGACTCGTCCGCGGAAACAACGGGAGGAAAATAAAAAATTATGTAGTGAAAATGATAATTTTAAGTTTAATATTTGATCGTACAATATAGCGCGGGTTTGGAAAACATATGTTCATGTTTTTTGAGTTTATAAATGAGTTTGATATTATTTTGTTACTAGAAACGCATTTGGAAAAAAGTGAAATTGGTTCATTTGAGCATTACTTCAAAGAATTTAAAATTCACTGTTTACCAGCATTACGTCAATCTAAATTTAGTAGAGCTGTGGGAGGCTCAATTTTTTGTTTAAAAAATCGCGATTTGTATCTAATATTTGTAATTTTATTTATGTAAACAGTAATGTTGTAATGGAAATTAATCAAAACAATTTTAAAATACTTTTAATACCTGTTAATATTAATGTAAACCACTGGAATAACGACTTTGACCAATTAAATAGTTTATTAAATGATGTTAACAGAGCTCATAGTAATTGGGGACTGTAATGTGAGAATTCCAGACGAACAAATTATTTCGTCGAACCTCGTATATCACAATAGCAACATTGGTGAAGTACGTATATCTAAAGATAATTGTTTAAATGCGAGAGGGAAACAATGGTTAGAGCTTTGTGACGATGATGATTATATGGTGGTCTTAAATGGCAGATCAAAGAGAGAATTTACATTCATAGGAGCAACTGGTTCCTCGGTAATCGATTTATGCAAGTTAAGTTTTTTAATTTTGCCAATATAAATGATTTTGTTGTTCTTCCTGAAACATATCTGACTATTGCACTATCGTCTTAACACTAAATCTAACACATTCTGATTTTTATAATATCGCCACTCTACCTCTTTTGCCGAAGTTAATATGGCGCGATGATTTAAAATATAGCGAAAAATGAGACAACGAGTTAAATAAATATAAAAATTTAGGAAATGAACCTCATGATATTAGTAGGTATAAAAGGGGCATTCTGAAACAATCCAACATGGCGGCCGTGTGTAGTGTGCCCCTCGCCTTGGTTCAAGCGGGCTCGGTTAGATTGTTACCCCCCGCCCTTTGTCCGGGCCCCCCTCGCCCTAAGTTTGGTTGGTTTTGCCCCCCTTTATGTTGGCTGGTTTACCCCCTTCCCTGGGTTCGACCCCCCTCTCTGAGATAGTTACCCCCCGCCCTACCCCCCGGCCCCCCTCGCCCTAAGTTTTGCCCCCCGCCCAGGAAAGTGTCCCCCTCGCCCCCTAATTTTTACCCCCCAACCTACCTCTCTCCCAAAATAAGGGTCCCTTATCCTAGTTTAGACAATCAATGTTGGTAGAATGGAATTTACGCATGCGCAATGGAGTTTGCTGTTGACCGCACCTTACCAAATGGGTCAGCTTAAAACTAAGTTTCTCTCTCAACTGTCGGTAGAATGGAATTTCCTGTTTTTTACGCATGCGCAATGGAGTTTTGACCACACCTGCGCATGCGGTGTGGGAGAAAACAGCTGCTTTGAATAAAATTTTTTTCTCTTAGTTTATTGTGTGGTAACAATGGTTGATGTGTGGGAGAGAATAGTTGCTCTGGAAAATTATCAAAAATTTAAAAATAAATTTTCCTCCATGAATGTAGATGATGACGGTCTTGATTTTATCAAGAAAATGTTTGTCTTAAACTGGCAGTTATTGACGTTGCAAGAATATTCGAAGAAATTTATTGAAAAAGCGTCTAATGGTCACTATAAACAATGCATTTGTTCAAAGTCTAAAGAGGGGTGTGCTGATATATGTATCTGTACTATTATATATGAACATGGAATGCGCATTAAATTAGATCTAATTGATCTATTTGGAAATAGCGAAGGATGTTGTCCTTGCGGTTTGTGAAGTGAATTTTGTATATGATGTGTGTGAGTTAAACTTCATGTTTAAATAATTGTAAAAAAACTTTATGTTTTAAATATATAAATTTTTGTGACCTTGGAATGGTAGTTGAAACTGGGTAGTTGAATAGCAATGCAACCCTCCAATTTTACCTATATGAGTTAAACTTCATGTTTAAATAATTGTAAAAAAAAAACTTTATGTTTGAATATATTAAAATTTTTTTTTAAATTTTTTCTCCAAGTATTTTAAATTCATTTCCAAGTATTTTACACATCTTTCCTTATGTTCATTAAGTATGTTTCAAGTGCTCAATATATACCACACCCTGCTTAAAAATCTGGAGGACTTTGTCCTCATAGTTTTTATGTGCTGGTTAAGAAAAAAATTTATTTGATAAAATGTAAGGAATAAAATAAATAAAATTTCATTTTTTAATACATTTTATTTTTATTTTTTTAAGATTTAATACATTAAACTATATACTAACTATATAAAATTACTATATAAAAAAATAAAAGTAATACTATTAATTAACTAATACTAATTTTAATATATAAAATATAAATACATAAAAAATATAAATATATTTATAATTTATTCTAATTCTTCTCCGGAGTATACTAAAATAAAAAATAAAAAAAAAAAAAAAATGAGAAAAAAAATGAGAAAAAAGAAAAAAAAAGTTTTATGAAAGAAAAATGAAGTACTCACAATCTTGTTTATAAATCGTTAAATTGGCGTAATAAATCTTCAAATTCTTTGAATTTGACGCATCTTTTTTGATGCTCTTCCAGTATTGGTTGAGGGGCCCAATACACCCCACACCCTTCACATCTTTTAAAATCGGGGTTGTTTTTGGAACATTTATAAAGGTGTGGTATAAGGCGCGTCCTTTTTATTATGTGCAGCGGGCTTATCGGGCACCGCATTACTATAACAAAGAAAAGTTATATATAAAATAACTATATATTATATATAAAAAAAGTTTTAGGAAAGAAAAAAGTACTACTTACAATCCATATCTGTTTCGCGTATTTCAGACATTGTATGAGAACTAATATAACTACTGGACCTGGAGGGATATATATACGCACTAGACCCCACTCCAGGTAGAAAAGATGGGTGGGTGAATCATACCGGCATGGGAGAAATAAAGGGGTAAAAAAAAGAAGATAAATTTTTATATAAAAAAATATTTTTATTAAACAATTGTTTTTAAATTCCATTTTTCACAATCCATACACATTTAGGATTTCGCAATTTATGGATATAGCAGGGGCAGTTTTTAATTAAATTAACTGGTATTTCGGTTTTGCAATAAACACATTTAATTACATTATCTTTTAGTTTAATAAATCCATTAAATGAAAGTACCTCTTCACTTACATCTAATTGGCAATTTTTAAATGTATTTAATCTAACTTCGTATACATCAAAATCTATTAATGAACTGTTTTCCCTTATCCATTTAATTAACATTTTACAATTTTTTAAAGCACAATTAAATTTATCATTAATTAACATATTATGATAGTCACATTTACTCTCATTATACTTGATGAATTTTATACTAGGACAACCAAAATTTTCTAAATTAAAAACAGTTTTTCCAATATGTTCACTTAGAAAATTACACTTTTCCAGTCCTTTGCTATATAAATAGCTATATTTCATAGTTAAAAATTTTAATTTATAACATAATTGATCATAGTCCACCTCACCATCCCTCCACTTGATTCCATGGAGATTTCGGAAAACCCATCTGTTAGGTGGTGAGTTAGGCTCTCCAAATGGCGGTGGTTTGAAAATCCAGTGCTTCTCTACACCATCAAAGTCCACTATTGCTAATTCTTTTACAATATATGACCCCTTTTTAGTTTGGTAACACTGAATATCTATCACTACCGATTCACACATGTTGAGGGGGAATGATTATTTTTCTGGAGTTGCAGCTGTATTTATATACAAGTAGTCAAGTCACCCACCTCTACTTTTATCCACCTCGACTTTTTTTTTTTTTTTATAATTTTCTGACCAGACCAGATAAAGGATTATATTCTACTATACTATCATGTAAAATTAATGCGTAAGCTGTAGTATTAGCTTTAAAAGCTTCACTACACTCAATTTCTAATCTAATTCGACGGAAGATGATCTGATGGCTTCCGATTGACGTGAACAATCGATTACAATAATTGGTGCAATATTTTTGAAATTGTCTCTGGACATTAGTGGTTGGTTCGGTTTTCCATAATAACTAAGTTGAAAATGTTGATACATGTAATACAAAAAGCTGAAATAGTTTTTTGAAAAATTCACATTCAAGTCATCATAAGGATAAATCTCTGAATTTAGGTGTAGTTTAACATTAGTAATATTATTTTGATCAAAAACTGTTGGGTCTACGAGTTGATTATTTTTTCTATTAGTCTGAAATGCTACAATTACGTAACGAGGTTTTTCCAAATTTGTGGTTGTTTTTAAGGTCCATGTATGTTTGTTAGTAGTTGGGAGGGTTGGGTATTCAATAATATCCCAAGATCTGAAAGCCATGTGCATAGGCGCTCCTCTATTGATAAACTTCAAAAACTTCAATTTTTGTTGATCAGACACTTTAACATATGGGATTCTCCATTGTACTGATTTAAGCTTAATAGAAGCTTTAACGTCTGCGTTTTGGGTAACAATAGCATCATTATCACTTCTACTTCGATGTAATATTAGTTCGTGTCTTCCTTGTAGAATTATTCTATTATAATCTTCAAAAAAGCCTAAAACAGTATCTAACGGAATGCAGCAATCAAAATTACCATCATCATCAGCAAGCTTGATATTAGTATTGGGTTGCATCCAGCCAGCTATTTCCAATGCTTTGACTTTATCACTATTAAATGAAACATAACCTTTAAGAGTGCTAGCAATTCCTGGGTTACGGATGTGGTCAACTATTACTCCATTTAACTGATACTTGATCTCATCAAAGAGAAACATAAAAGCATTCCTCACTAATGTCACACTTAAGTTTGGGGTAGTTTCATCTTTATTTACTTGTCCTTGAATATAGAGAAAACTTTTTGAAGGAACTGTGAAAATATCCTGTTGTTGTACGGAAATAATTATCTCATCGGAATTGTCTAGTGATTGCGTAAACGGTTGGTGGGTGTGATATTCGTAATTTATGATTCTCTCCTCAAACATAACTTCATCATTCACATTTAATATTTCTTCCATTTTGGTTTTACCGTAAGACCTAGTTGTTGTAAAAATCTAATCTTTGCAGGCGTTAATTTACGACGGACAGTCTGTTCAATACTGGATGGTCTGCTTTTAACGTCCGTTCTTTTATACGTTTGGAAATCAATACCCATTCTTCTTAAGGTGTAAACGTATGGTGATCACTTCTTCGCGAAAATCTACTATGTTATTATCTTGATCCGTAAGAGTTAACGTAATATGATCAATTGTCTCTCCGGTGACTGGAAAATAAATGACTGGACTAGGCTCATGTACTAGCTTATATCCAGGAGGAACTGTAGGAGAAAATTCATATATAGTGTGTCCAGGTACTCCATTTCTGTACGAACCTACAGCTATATTGCAGTTTATGGCGACCGTATTTACACTATGAATTTTCACTATTTCATCAGATTTATAATATTTCATTTTATCCAACACTTTTTGTTTTGTGAATCCCAATAACGGACCAATTGAATGCTCTTT
This sequence comes from Triatoma infestans, assembly GCA_011037195.1. Taxonomy (NCBI): domain Eukaryota; kingdom Metazoa; phylum Arthropoda; class Insecta; order Hemiptera; family Reduviidae; genus Triatoma; species Triatoma infestans. The sequence goes on from JAAEAF010002198.1 coordinate 93,191, forward strand.
ATCGAAATGAATTGGTTGAGTGCACATTAATTCTACTTTTAAGGTGTTCACATTACCCCTCAGTTTTATTGAATCGGGAGCTGGCAAATTCTTTTTTAAATATTCTGCAATAGCTTCAATCTCATAAGTGCCTGTAGGAATCTCAATCACTTTATCATCACCATAATGAAATTTATTATTAACATTTTCAATTATGTTTGGAATAGAGTGGTATGATTGAAAACTAAGTAAACCAATGGTGTAATTGCCTCCTTCTGATAAACTAATCGGTGGAAATATGTCAGCGCTCAAAAGGCTAGAAGCACCTGTTAAGGTAAATGTGTAAGACATGACTAAATGTCTTTAAACTGTGTTACACATTATTATAGAGAAATTGTAGACACAAATGTCCGCAATAAGGAGTATTCCACTTTTGATATCTACGTCGATTGTAAGTGATATTGCAATTCTTTAAATAGTGTAGTAATTCTAGAGGAGGTCTAAGGTTGCCAAATGGATCGAAGTAATTGACAATATTACCTTTTTTAATGTAAGAAACCCAGTGAGTTCCCATATTCTTTATTGAGTCTAAATTTACTATACCACACTCATTATTTTTAGGAAATTTTGGTAAAGTATCACGCATGTAAACACCTCTAAAATTTGGTATATCTTTACCATATTTAATTAAATCTATGTTTGTGAGCGCTCTATTAGGAAGTAGTCAATCTTTTTTTATGTAAAGACCATAGCCTTTTTTGTACGGTTTAAGATAAAATCCTTTACCAATTTGCTGCTCTTCCATTTTTCTATTATGTCTCCTCATCTCCTCCAAACGATCCCTTGCATTTTGTGTATCCTTAACTGCTTTAGCTATGGCTGATGCCCCACCAGCTAAACTTCCTAGTGCAGATAACCCTGCGAATAAAGGTATAAGAAACGGGAGAACTCCACCAGTTCTTGGAACTGGCAGCACTCTTGGAATTTTTGCAGATTTCGTCTTTTTTACATATCTTTTCGCCTTTTTTAGGGCTTTTTTCGATGCATCTATAATTGATGATAAAGGTGAAGTTACACGTGCCGCTGTTATAACGTCTTTAATGGTTTTCCTTCTTTTCCTAACTCTCCCACCTAATTTCACTTTAGCTTTCATAGCGTTTGTCACCGCCCAAGCTGCTGCTTTTTCACCAAATGTTGCGTCACTAGCCTTCGTTCTTTGCCAAGCTTTTTCTGCCAGTGCAAGATCAGCCCTATGTCTTGATTCTAGATCTTTATGTTGAGAGTATGCAATGTCGTGTTCTCTACAAGCTTCGTCTAAAGGGTTAATACCTCTATCACCACGTGCTAATCGTTTTTGCAATTTAGTTCCAGGCCCACAAAACCTATAGCCGGGTATATGTACTTCGAATGGTAACTTGTTAATCACTGAATTTATAAGTCCTTTCCCAACTGCTTTTCTTCTCATTATGATGAAAATACTCTACACGTAAACGTATTTATATTGTCGCGATGCGTTTGGAAAAGCAAAGTGAACGTTTACCTATTCTCAATCTACTCTCTGACTCAAAAATCGAACAAGTCAGTCGACATGGCACATTATTACCAAATAATATACGAGCGTTGATTTGTGGTACGTCTGGATCTGGTAAAACTAACGTTATGGCTTGTTTACTTGTGCAGCCAAATGGTCTGAAATTCGCAAACGTATATATATGTAGCAGATCACTTCAACAAGAAAAATATTTATATTTAGAACAGGTTTTTAAACTTGTTCCAGAAATAGGATTTTATAAATTAAGTGACACTCAACAAGTAATTGCTCCCGAAGAGGCTAAAACCAACTCTATTATAATTTTCGATGATATTGCAATGGACCAACAGGATATTATCAGACAATATTTCAGCATGAGTCGACATAGATGGATTGACTGTTTTTATTTAACACAGAGTTATGCCCGAATACCTAAACATCTTATACGTGATAATGCCAATTTTATTATACTTTTCAAACAGGATGATTTAAATCTAAAACATGTTTTCAGCGATCATATAAGTTCACCTGACATATCATTTGATAAATTTAAACATATATGTTACACTTGTTGGGAAGAACCTTATGGATTTATTACTATAGATAAAACAAGAGATTTAAGCAACGGTAGATTCCGGAAAGGTTTGGACACATTTATCTATATATAGATAGAAAAATGGAGAATTCCATCAGTACATCATGGACCCTAAGGTCACTAAACAACTTATTAAAACTTCTAAATCACTGCGTGCAAAATTCAAAAGCATGAAACGAGGTTTTCAGTTATCACAGGAGGAACTGGAAAAAAGTTTTAAACCCATTATTGAACCACTTCAAGAATTAGTTCATGAGAAAAAAAAGCCTAAAAGAGAGATAATTAAAAAAGAAGAGATAACATTTAAAGATGAAAATGGTATGTTTACTCCATTAAAGCAAGCATCCACATCAACCCCCATCCAAAAGATGATGACAAGAGAGGAAGAAATATTTGAAGATGAAGGGGGGAAGAAGACTCCTCTGAAACAAATACCACAACAATATGATAAAGAAAAATTAAAAGAAATTTTGGAACAGCAAGGAAAGATAGGTCCAATGATTAAACCATATTTATTTAAACTTATTGATTCAAAAACTAGTGATATGGATGATAGATATGGCATTCGAATACAATCAAAAGGAGATATGACAATAGGTAATGCAAAAGTAACAACTGATGGTGATAATATTAATGTAAATGATAAATGGTATGAAGGTACGCCAGGTTTATTTCAATTGTTGTTTTTAAAAGAGCCTACCGATTATTCTGCTCAAGACAAGGAAAACTATAAAAATATCTTAAAAGATAGCAATGCGTACAAAAAACAGTTTAGTGAGGAAAAAGGTGTTAGTGTTAGTCGAGGATGGAAGTATAAAAATATTATTGCTCCTCTATTTTCTAAAAAAAAACCCTCCACCCCCACAAGTCGAACACCGACATTAAGATCAACAACAAAATCTACTGGTAAAGGTATGATAGAAGGGCAAAGTATTTATGAATATTGGGATGATCCTAATGAATTAGTGGACCGTCTCCAGCTTTTATATTCATCCACCAGTGCAGGACATACTGGTCATGAAAACGAAATCCAATCTATAATCGAGGAGTTAAGAGAGGCGGATATTATTTATTAAAGAGTGTATAGGACAATGTGTATTCAATTGTAGCTTGACTTTCAACATGTCCATCGATAAGTTTGGCAGATCATTACACAGAGTGAATAATGAATTTTATACCAGTGATGATGAAAATGGCAATTACATTAATTTTCAAAATAAACGTTTAGTCGGAGTAACTAATCCACTGGGTAATTTTGAGGCTGTTAATAAAGGATATCTTGAACAATATGTAAAAAATGAACTCGACCATTTAATCAAACCATATATAGATCAATTAGAACTTAAAACAAAGTCATTTTTAGAAAAGAAATTGAAAAAATATATCACAGAAGAATATCTTTTGAACGCTTATGATGTGGAACGAACAGATGCTGCAAATAAATTGGTTCAAGGAGCAATGCAGGTAATACAAAACCGATTGATTGCTCTAAACCCAAACCTCCGTTTAACACCAGCTATCTTAACACCAGTTTTTGAATATAACCTGTGATGATGAACTATAATAAGGATGTAAAGATATAGCTGTCGCAAGAGATTGTGTAAGACATTAAGAGTTAACATGTCAATTAAGGAAGCTGTGGTGAATGAACTTCATAGGCCAGCACGTGTTCATTACCCCAGACGACATACTTTACTCAAAGGGGTAAATGACCTTTATCAGGCAGACTTGATAGAAATGATACCTTTTGCTCGTGTAAACAAAAATTACAAATATTTATTAACAGTGATTGATTGTTTTTCCAAATACGCCTGGGTGAAACCTTTGAAAACTAAAAGAGCTCAAGATGTAACTCATGCAATGGGAAAGATTTTATCTGAGCGAGTTCCTAAGAACATTCAGACAGACAATGGAAAGGAGTTTTATAACATTCATTTTAAGAAACTTATGAAAAAATATAATATAAATCATTACAGTACTTTTAGCACAATTAAAAGTTCAATTGTTGAGCGATTTAATAGAACATTTAAATCTATGATGTATCGCTTATTCAGTCTACAAGGTAGTTACAAATATATTAATCATTTACCAGATCTAGTAAAAGCGTATAACAATAGAGTTCATCGAACTATTAAAATAAGACCGGCGGAAGTGAATGAAAGTAATGCCTCATCTCTTTTAACTGAAGTTTATTCATACAAAGGTGAAAGAAAGGATAAGCAACGTTTTAAGGAAGGAGATTTTGTACGTATTTTGAAGAGTAGAACTATTTTTTCAAAAGGTTATACACCAAATTGGTCTGCTGAAATATTTAAGGTGAAAACTGTTCGCAAAACTATACCCTACACTTACATTTTGGAAGATATGGCTGGAATGCCTATAAAAGGCGCGTTTTACGCTCCCGAATTGCAAAAAACTAAACATAAAAATGTATATCTTGTAGAAAAAATATTGAGACGGAAGAATAAAAAATTATTCGTGAAATGGATTGGGTTTAGCAATAGCAAAAATTCCTGGATTGGTATAGACCAATTAGTATAACGATAAATTGTATGTACAAAAAAAATGTAAACAATTTAGTAAAATTCTAAATTGTATGTAAAAAATGACTATATGTGAACAATGCATTAAAGAAATGAATTGTACGTAATAAAGATAAAATTGTACGTAAAAATGGATAAGTTAAAATTTAAAATTGTATGTAAAAAATGTATACAATTTAATAAAATTTGTATTCAAGATAAATTGTACGCAAAACAGTTGAATACCACATTTTATTAAATATAAATTGTACGTAAAAAATTGATAAATTATAAACAATTTAATAATAAATTTTTAATATAAATTGTAAAATTATTTTAAATAAAGACTTTTTTTTTTTCAAGTTCAACTCTTATTATTCTTACTAATATGTCTAATAAATTTGGATTACTAAAAGTCTTTTCATGTATAGAACTTTTTTATTATTTTTTTAAAAAATAGTTGATTAATAACACTACATACACTTTACATACAACTTATATTATTTTCTTTATAAAACAGTTAATTAACGAGAGGTATGATGTTTACATATATGCGGGTTTGACTTATTATACAGGTGCAGGTGTGTGAACATTAAAGACTTTTTTTCAAGTTCAACTCTTATTATTCTTACTAATATGTCTAATAAATTTGGATTACTAAAAGTCTTTTCATGTATAGAACTTTTTTATTATTTTTTAAAAATAATTGATTAATAACACTACATACACTTTACATACAACTTATATTATTTTCTTTATAAAATAGTTAATTAACGAGAGGTATGATGTTTACATATATGCGGGTTTGACTTATTATATAGGTGCAGGTGTGTGAACATTAAAGACTTTTTTTCAAGTCCAACTCTTATTATTCTTACTAATATGTCTAATAAATTTGGATTACTAAAAGGCTTTTCATGTATAGAACTTTTTTATTTTTCTAAATTAACGTACTCTTCACACTGCATACACTTCACTTATAATATTTTCTTTATAAAATAGTTAATTAACGAGAGATATTTTGTTTACATATATGCGGGTTTAATTTATGATGCGGACGCAGGTGTGTGAACATTTGAGCCATCTGCTGTTGTTTATTTACACTTTTATCTTATTTCTTTCTAATTTTCGTTGTGAGTGGGGGGTTTTTTTTTTTTTTTCCTTATTATTTTTCCTAGTGGGGGTTTTTTCTACAGCTTGATTTGTATATAAATACCCGTGTTTTTTGAGCTACAGTCATCACTTCATCTGAAGACTTCGCTACAGCACTGTGAGTACATGATTTTTTTGCTTTTGTAGGTAACTTATGATTTTTTTATTGCAAATATTTAAATATATATTTTTCTTGAAAAAAAACTTTTTTTTTTTAGATGTCTGGTTTGAAGAACTTACTAAATACAGTATCTGCTGAGCAAAATTCAGTTTACAGATCTATAAAGAACCTCGACCAAAATATACCATATACTATCCTTTCCATGCGAAGAATTGAGACGAAATATGGGGCTTCGGTATTAGTTAGTATGAGAAACAGTACTGACGACGAAGAAATACGTTGTTTTTTACCCAAAAATTTTACAGAACAGATCACAGACGACGTCGTTAAGAATTATAAACCATCATCATTATCACTTATATATAGGGGGTTGAACCCTAATAAATCTTTCAATATTCATTTCGTTTAATGGAAGAACAGATTATTGAGCTTGATCAGTATGTATGTTTTAAAGTTAAAATGTACATAACTGATGAAGGTTTCTTATGTCATGATTGTGCGCAACAATTAGAAGTAGAAGATAAATTAAATATAAAAGTCACACACACATTATGTCATATCACTAGTATATTACCGAACGTTACTTGCACCATATGTGATACATCTTTAGCATTAGAACAAAATGCTCGAAGTTGTGATACTTGTTCACCTGAACTAAGTTCTATGATTGTAGACGAAGCTTTTAGACAAGGTTGGACGATATCGTTTTAAACCATGCTTTATGTAAGTATCTTTTAACTTTTTTTTTTACAATTATTTAAATGAATGACTTTTTTTTAATTATTTTTTCCCGTTTGCAGTGTCAAGAATGTGATATCTCCTTTAATTATAGAAATCAATATAGAATTCATAAGGCTTTAACACATGGTGAACGTGAAAAATTTACATGCAGTTGTGGTAAAGCTTATTTACAAGAAAAGGTATTAAATGCTCATAGAAAAAAATGTACGGCTCGTGGAAGCTATATGTAAGTATTTTAATTTTTTTGTTTTAATTTTTTTAAGGGGTGAGGTAGTAATACCACTTTTCTTTTTTAGATGTAGTAAATGTAATTCAATCCTACCTGATATACACAATGGTCGATTACATGAAGCTGTCTGCGGTGTAAAAAGAAGTAGATTGGGGGAGCCTTCAAGGAGAGAGCTCTTAGCATTAAAATCAGGACCAGATGGTGTCACTCCCTATGAGACAGCATTCGGTGGTCGTCTTGCATCATATTTTCTACGCTCACCATATTGTATGGATTTAACAATTTTTTTAGAAAACATCCGTTCTAAAATAGAAGATATCATCAAGGAAGCTGTAGTGAAACACTCTTCTATTAAATTCAACCTCTGGGTAGATTGCACATTCCAAAATCTGCATGGTGAAGAAATGGTTAAAGCTTTGAAAACCCGTAACAGAGCAGTTTACTTAGAGAATGACGTCAACACACTTCTGGACAAAGACTTCTGCAAATTAAAGAGGGAGTTGGAAGAAGCAGCTATGACAAAGAGTGGATGGTCGCTAACATCAATCGATGGATTAAGGGTGCGGGTAAGTAAACATAATCCACTAAGAGCCTCAACCTACATACCGTTACCAAAATCTATTGCAAACAAGAAAGCTTGCATAAATGTGAAAAATAGTGATAATAGATGTTTTGTATACGCTATCCTTGCTAAATTTATTGATGGAGTTAATGTGCACCGTCAAAGTAAATATAAAGCGTTAGAAACCAAGTATGATTTCACGTGTATTAACTTTCCAACACATCTTAAAGATGTGAAAAAATTTGAATCCATTAATAACATTTCCATCAATATTTTTGGTTTGGATGAAAATGAACAATTGTATCCTCTTAAAGTTGTTAATGACGAATTGGATGATCATCGTGATTTGCTAATATTAAACTCTAAAAATAACTATCATTATATCTATATAAAAAATTTTAATAAACTTGTAGGTAGACAAATATCAAATCATCACGATTCAAAATTGATATGTAAAAGATGTTTCACTCATTTTGATAGACGGTATAATGGTGAAGCTCGCTATCAGAAGCATAAGCAAGTATGTAATATACACAAACCTTCCCGGGTAGAGTTACCATTAAAAAAACCTTATGTAGAATTTGAGCATGGGGGATATATCCAACGGGTTCCAGTTGTAATTTATCTAGATTTTGAAACTATCTTAGAAACGGTAGATACCTGTAGACCTAATCCTGAACAATCGTATACTATAACCTCACATATACATACCCCAATGAGTTTTGGTATATATGTTAAAATAAGTGATGAGGTAAAAGCTGTTGAACATAATCTTCCAACAGAACCATACATATATAGAGGGCCTAACGCAGCCAGAAATTGTGTTTTATATTTAAAGAAAATTGCGGAACTAGTTCATGATCTCTACGGTCTTAAACACTTCATTAATCCTCTTACTCCTCAAGAAGAGGAAGATTATTTAAATGCAACCATTTGTTACATGTGTGAAAAACCTTTTACTGATGCAGATATGAAGGTGAAAGATCATTCGCATTTATCTGGGGCGTATAGAGGTGTAGCACATTCCAGCTGTAATTTACAGTGTAAAAGACTTAATTTTTTACCAGTCTTTTGTCATAATCTGAGCGGTTATGATTCTCATTTTCTAATTAGGGAACTCGGATATGATGACAATGAAATTACAGTTATCCCAACTACTGGAGAACAATACATCTCCTTCACTAAGACGATCTCAAACCATATGAAATTAAGATTTGTTGATAGTTTTAGGTTTATGGCGTCCAGTCTAGACAGTTTAGCTAAGAATCTTACAAGTTTGGTTGAAACCGCAAAATTCTTCGATCCTCATACGTTACACCTAGTATGTAGGAAGGGTGTTTTTCCCTATGAATATGTTTCATGTTGGGATAAATTACAAGAAACTTCATTACCTCCAAGAGAGGCATTTTATAGCACTCTCAAGGGAGGGGGTATCGATGAAGATGATTATCAACATGCCCTCAATGTTTGGGAAACTTTTTCTTGCAACACTCTAGGGGATTATAGTGATTTATATTTAAAGATAGATGTATTACTTCTATCCGATATTTTTGAACACTTTCGGACAGTAACAATTCAGTCTCATAAACTAGACCCAGCTCATTATTTTACATTGCCAGGATTGTCTTGGGATGCAATGCTCAGATGCACTCAATGTAAACTTGAGCTACTTACCGACTATGACCAAATTTTAATGATTGAGAGGGGTATAAGAGGTGGGATATGTCAAGTATCACACAGATATGCTGAAGCTAATAATAAGTACATTGAAGATTACAATCCTTTGCTACCTTCAACATTTATAGCATACCAAGACTGTAATAATTTATATGGTTATGCTATGAACAAATACTTACCATACGGAGGTTTTAAGTGGGTTGATCCAAAAAGTGTGGACTTTAATTCATTGCATGAGTTCGATGAATTTGGATATATATACGATGTTGATATTGATTATCCGGATAATCTCCACAATGCTCATAATGATCTACCATTCTTGGCGGAGAATATTAAAATTGATGGGCAAATTAAATTAACGACTCATTTCCAACCCCGTAAGAATTATGTATGCCATTATATGATATTAAAACAGGCAGTAAAACATGGTTTACATATAGCACGAGTCAATAGAGTCTTACAGTTTAAACAGTCACCATGGTTGGCCACATATATTCAACATAATACAGAGTTGAGAAAAAAGGCAACAAATGAATTCGAAAAAGACCTTTATAAATTGTTTAATAATTCGGTGTTTGGAAAAACTATGGAAAACATTCGCAATAGAATATCCGTCAAACTTGTATCTAATACCTCTAAATTAGAAAAATTAATAGCTCGACCTGATTGTTTAGATTGGGTCATTTATGATCAAACACTAGCCGCCATCCATTTATCAAAAAGGAGTATTCTATTTAACAAACCATGTTATATTGGTTTATCAGTTCTTGATTTATCTAAAGTGAAAATGTACTCGTATCACTATGAGGTAATGAGACCTTTTTATGGCCCTAATATTCGCTTATGTTATATGGATACTGATTCATTTATATATTTAATTACTACAGAGGATTTATTTGATGATATGTTACAAATGAGTCATTATCTTGATTTGTCCAATTATCCGCCAGATCATCGCTGTTATTCGGAACAGTTTAAAAAAACTGTTGGTAAATTTAAGGATGAGGCCGCTGGAGAAATAATCACAGACTTTATTGGGCTCCGTCCAAAAATGTATGCACTTCAATTGCACAATAATGAAATAATTAAAAAGGCTAAAGGTGTGAAAAAAGATGTTTTGAAACGAACAATTGAATTTAATGATTATGTCGCATGTTTGTTATCAAATGAACCTATAAGAAATTCAATGGTAATGTTTAGATCTAAGCATCATAATATGATGACTGTTCAACAAAATAAAATTTCGTTATGTCCATGGGATAATAAACGATGGGTTTTAAGAGACAGGGTCAGTACACGAGCATTGGGACACTTTTTAAACAATGTAAACTAATTGTTAAACTAGCACTAATTTTTGTATATATATATGTTGTTTGCGCACATTATGTAAATAAAGATTTTAAAAAAATTAACATTTTTTTTTATTTCTACTCATAAGGTGATCCTATAAAAAGATGTTGTGGAAAAAAATATAGTATCAGTAATGTATACTACTCCAAACAGTCAACATGATGTTGATTTTACTTTATTTTAATTTATTCATTAGCCATCTTATGGCATATAACACGTCAACAATTCAATATCTACAAATGTATGGGTATTTACATAAAGATGATAGAACTTCAGCATCAATAAACAGTGCATTGAAAGTATTTCAGGCAACGCATTCTTTACCATCAGATGGAGTTGAGAATGAAGAAACTATACGTCTTATAAAAAAGCCTAGGTGTGGTGTTGAAGATCATTTTGTACCCTTTATGATTGACAGTAGTAAATATAAATGGGGTAATCATAATTTAACATGGGCAATTTACCCTATTAAATATTTCGCAGTAGCAGAACGTGCATTTTCTGTGTGGGCAAAACATTCTCAGTTAATGTTTAAATATAATACGAACAAACCTAATATTACTATTTCATTTGCTGATAAAAAACACCTTTGCACTACAAACAGGAATAATTTTTGTAGTTATGAGTTTGATGGTGTTGGCGGAGTGTTAGCTCATGCAGAATATCCTAGGGTAACTGAGGAGCAAGTGGAGATACATGTAGATGAAACTGAAAATTGGCATGCTACTTTGTCTATACCTTCCAGCAGTGATGAGACATCACTATACACAATTTTAATTCATGAAATTGGACATACTTTAGGATTACATCATACTTCAGATATTAATTCTTTAATGTATCCATATTATTTCTTTCCAAGCAATATTATAAATATTAATGATATTGACCTACATAATCAAGAAATTGATGCCATACAGTTATTGTATGGAAAACCAACAACGCCGCCAACACCACCACCACCACCACCACCACCACCACCACCACCACAGCAACCAACAACAACATCGACACCGAAACCTCCACTTCTTCCAACATCTATTGATATTTGTTACTATAGAAATCTTATTGACAATTTTTTGGTAATTAATAAACGAGTATATTTCTTTTACAGAAAATTTGTATGGACAATCCCCATTCAGAAAACCCTTAGAAATAATTGGGATTCAAAACACCCATTGACAATAACCAAATGGTTGGATTTTTTGCCCAAAGATTTTGTTAAAGTATCCGCAATTTACCAAAAGCCAAACAGTAATATTGTTTTATTAGCTAATAGGGAGGTTTACACCATAGATTATCCAAAATTACGTCTACTATCAAAAACTGATTATAATTCGTTTTTCGCAGGTAAAGTAAGTAGTAGTGTAAATGGTGTATTCAATTCATTTAAAGGTAGAACCTATGCTATATATGATAATTTTTTTGTAAATGAAATAAATGAATGTAACTTTACTAGCGAATTTATTGGAGATGTTTCAAATGTATTTCCAGGCATCCCCCGCAGTGTTACCACTGTGATTAAACATACGGATGGACGTTTGTATTTTAAAGCAAATGATCTTTTTTATATTTTTAATGAGTTTTTAGAATCTTCTACTGGCACGATTAGTGATCCATTAACTTTATTTAACATTGAATGTGATAAAAATGATCTATTAAAACAAGTGCATGATATGGTCAAACAATTATTACAAGTACAAGGTATTACACATCCGGAAAAAAATAGTGATGCTATTGAATTATATGATAACCTTGATCATGATTTGTAAAAAATAATAAAATAAATTTTTTTTTATTTATTCTTTTATTTTTTCCTATAGGATAGGTTAAGAGAGAAAAGACAATATGTTATTACAATGTTTTTTTTATTGTTCAGAATAAAATGGTATTACAACTGGTTTACAAAGTGTTCTTAAATAATTAAACTGTTTATTCACATCTTCATTAAGTTTTGCTAGCTTGAGGTATTCATTTCGTAATAGAGTAATCTTTGGAGGTGGAAATTTAAGGACTTCTTCTAACCAAGTAGGTTTCCCTCTAAACACCATCATTTTGTGAGAAGACTTTTCAAAAGAGATTATTGAATATTGAAGATTAATTGGTTCAGGAATTGATTCATTCTTCTTCTTTTTAGAAAATAAATTAATGTAAACTTCTTTGTTAAACTGAAGAGTTTGCCAGTCATCCTCGCTCAAATAGATAACTTCTTTTTTTAACCCTTTCAAAACCGCAAGAGGAACACCTTCTTCAGACAGACCAGTTATTAACTGTTTGTTACTGCTATTACTAAGCGGGAAAGCTGTAGTTAGCTGCATACCAAGTTCACTAGCCATGGTTGTTGATGACTAAATAAAAACCGGTAATTTTTAGCTTTTTAAAATATTACTCCCCACCACAACCATAACGAAATTTCTTCAACTCAAGCTTGATGTCATTGTATAACCAGGAAATTGATGTGCAAATACAAGTATCCGGTCCAGTCTCACATTTAGGATTTGACCAAACACACTCAAAGTAATGGTTATTAGGTGCTATTACACTGTATTCTTCAGCATACTTTTCCAATTGTTGCAAATCTTCATGTAACGCAATGCAAGCCTTGGCTAATTGAGGATCTGCTAAAGTGATGTCACAATAAATTGCAATAAACCTTAGATAATCTTCACTAGTTTTAATGTTCTCCCAATGCTCCGCCATTGTAACTAAAAGTTTAAGGAATCCAGACAAATATATACTTCCCCCACTATAAGGAGAAATAGTCATTTTTGAGATGAATGAGCTCATAAGGTCAACACTCAATTTCAATTGTGATGTTCAAACATTTCGTTTCATTCATAGGGGGAAAAAAACATTGGTGAAGTACGATATCTAAAGATTTTTGTTTAAATGCGAGAAAAAACAATGGTTAGAGCTTTGTTTTGATGATGATTATGGGGTGGGGTTAAATGGCAGATCAAAGAGAGAATTTACATTCATAGGAGGGGTGAAACTTAGGGCGAGGGGGCCGGGGGGTAGGGCGGGGGGTAACTATCTCAGAGAGGGGGGTCGAACCCAGGGAAGGGGGTAAACCAGCCAACATAAAGGGGGGCAAAACCAACCAAACTTAGGGCGAGGGGGGCCCGGACAAAGGGCGGGGGGTAACAATCTAACCGAGCCCGCTTGAACCCAAGGCGAGGGGCACACTACACACGGCCGCCATGTTGGATTGTTTCAGAATGCCCCTTTTATACCTACTGATATTATTAATTCTCTGATAAATATTGTTAACATTGTAGCGTCAGGACAAAAATCTCGGAAACCTTTGATTAAAAAACAAGAATGGTATGACTGGCAATGTGATACAGAGAGAAAAAGGTCTTTTCGTCTATTAAATCTATATAGAAAAACTAATTCAAATGTAATTAAAAATTTATTTAAAATGCAATCCTAATTATAAACTGTTGTGTAAAAATAAAAAGGAAAACTTTAATAAATTATCTATTGAAAATATTCGAAACAATTTTGGAACTCAATCAAATTACTTAAAAAGCAAAAATTTCTTTACAACACCAGTATAGATGTTAATCAGTTTAAAGCTTACTTTGAAGAATTATATAATCCTGTATTTGAGGCACCTACTATTATGTACGCAGAAGCTTTTGTTTATGACGCAATACTAGATGATAAGTTCAATTTTGCTGAATTGTTAGGGGTAATAGGTAAAGCAAAAAATGGCAAGGCTCCTGGATTAAACCGAGTACCATACGATTTCTTCAAGAATGCATCTGATAATTTTTTGTGGAAATTGCTTAAAAATTTTAAAGAAGCACTAATATAAACAACAATTTTTAAGAAGCCTCTCACAAACAACACACACACACACACACACACACACACATATATAAAACTATATTTTTTTTACCTACGCTATGTCCGGCTATTCAGCCATTCAGCGTCGCGCTGCCCAATATAAAAGAACTAGGCGGCCTTTCGATTGACGTTGTTCGTTTAGTTGGATACCCAGGGGGCAACTGAGAACAATCTCGGACGCAACCTTTATCCCCCAATATTATCACCCCAAAACTCTCCCTTTTGTTCGAAACAGTTTTTCGGACAAAAATGGAAACGGTTTTTAGTGGCGTACTGGGTGAGTTGGACACACTTCACTCAATTATAGTTTTACTTTCTCCCTTCTTTAGTAAGAGGAAATACTGCGATAGTGCCAAATTTTCGAAATTGAGTTTTCACCGGAAATATAAGTCCCGTGAGATTGAAAAATTGCTTCTATCGAATGGATCTGAACAAAATATCTCAAAAGCAGCAAATCAAAGGAAGCCCGAATTTCTTATTCCGTTTAGGTACTACCACTGCAACTGACCAATGTTTCGAGCAAAATTCATCAACCGAAAGTGGATCTTTACAGAATAATTTTACAGTTTTTCGTGATTCCAACTTTGTCGCAACTCCAACTATTTTGTTAATATCCACACACATAAATACCTATCACTTTTATTTTGTGGAGGAATAGTGACGTTAATCTTTCCTCTGAAGTACTACTTCCGTAAAATGTGTAGTTTTGCCATCTGTATAATATTAATATACTAAAAGCATTGCTAGAATTCCAAATTTGAAGAAAATTGGTTCCGGAAAGGCGATTTTCTCGAAAACGATTATAACGATTTTCTTTGAACTTGGAGAACTAACAACATAGATATAAACCTTAACACTTTTTTTGTAATATTTTTCTGAAAAAGTTATTTTTAGGTTTTTCTGGGCAATGTGAGACGTTAAAATGTAAATGTGTTTGTTTGGCGATCTCTATTACGTAATCATTCTCTACCTGCCTCGGTTAATCCCCCACAGCCTTGTATATTTATGTTAGGACATACGTGTGATTGTTTCACACCAGATATTTTTTAATTATAATTATTGACATATTTAATATTTTTCTAAATATATGCTTTTGTAAATATTTTTATTTTCATAAAGTAATTCTATTTAAAATGCAGTCATTTTTAAGACATTTTAATATAAAAATGAATATACATATTTGTATAACTTACATACTAGGTTTCCTACAATAAACAAGAAATTTTAGAATTATTTCTTTAAACATAATATACGATGGTCATTCAATAAATAACGAGACAAATCGCTGTAGCTCAGAAACGGTTTATTTAATCAATATAATGGTTTCAGTTCGCCAAGTTGGCATCCTTGTACTTAGTATCTCATCAGCTTTGGAGAGTCTTTGATAAGCATAGCCTCAAATATTTTCAGTTAACAATGCTCGATCATTGCACCTTAGAAGAACAACGCTCAGTGATTAGATTTATAGTTGCCAAGAATATCAAAGGTAGTGGAATTCACGAAAGAATGTTGTAAGTGTCCGGGAATAATTGTTTGTACCGTTCGAACATTTACAAATGGGTGAACAGTTTAAAAGTGGCCGTGTAAAAATCTGTGACGAGAACCAAGTGCACGACCGGTTGAAGCTGTAACTTTCTCTCTCGAATCTCGCATATCGCGTTAATTCAGGAAAACAGGCGTATTACTGTTGAACTGATAGCTGAATAAGTGCACGCGAGTGTTGGAACTGCCCATAACATTATCCAGAATAAGCTGAAGTACAAGAAAACTTGTGGAGATGGGTTCCAAGACAAGTTACGGTCAGTCAACAGTTGAAAGAACGATGTTTAATTGAACAAAAATTCGTACATTTAGTTTAACATCTCTTCGTCTTAATTTCTAAAATTTATGAAAATACCTATTCATTGTAGAAATCTTTAAAACTTTTCCATTTAATGAACCTGGAAGAATGAAAATTAGTGTTTATAATGACAAAGTATAAAAATTTCTAGTGAAATCATATAATGCATTCTTTTTTTCCAGTCAAATAAAAAGACATTTTTATTATGAGATTCTGTCACGTATGAGTTCGTTGTATATATTGACTGTGACATCGTAAAGCAAACAAACGTTTTATAACTATTTATTTCCCTGATTTTTAGAGAATGTTATTCAATTTTTTAGAGAATGTTATTCAATTTTTTAGAGAATGTTATTCAATTTTTAGAGAATGTTATTCAATTTTTAGAAAATGTTATTAATTTTTAGAGAATGTTATTCAATTTTTTGTTAACAAAAAAAAACTCTTTTGATTAACTTGCAGCTATTAAATCCACACATTCATCAAACAGTGCACGGTTTGTACAATAATTGCTATTTACACAGTTGCCAAGGCACACACCTTCATGCAAACCAATTGTCCAATACTATCAATACCAAACTAGCCTACTAGTAATTGGTTTCAGATGGTTTGAAATTATTGCATTATTTTAGAGGGTGATAGAAAATAATGCATTGAACTTAGAGTAGTAGAAGGTAATTGATCTGTCTAAGAATCTCCTTTCAATTTCGTTTTAAACTAGACAATTCAGTGACTTACTCCAATTAATTGAGTGATGCAAATTTTTCATTAAGTTTAGAATTTTGCACTAAATTTATTAAGAAATTATGGCATAAGGATTACATTTGCGTGCCATAGCTTACATTTCATTTTCCAACAAACTGAAAATAAACTTTATGAAGAAATTATCCATGAAGAGTTCTGATCTTTAGGCTAATCTAGTTTACTCCCGTCTCCCCAAAAGTACATGTATCATAATATGCCGCCTTCAGAGTCATTCTACGACCATTGATGTCTTCAAAGAATTGTTCTGAAAAACTCATATTACTTTCTCTTAATGTAAGTAATGGAATTTTATCACGTGTCTGAATGTAATACATGTTAGTACTAAAGAGATATTTAGAGAATACACCAGTTTTCAAGTTTGTTTTAAAGAAAATCTTGCAGCCATTTTTGAGAAAGTTGTGGAAAATTTAAAAAGAAAAATCATTCAAGTTGCCCGACACCTTCTTGCCCTAAAAGAAACATCAACAAATTTTGACTTTCTGTTGTTTCTTTCTTTTATAAAAAGTTTCCATAGTTTAACAAGATCGATATTTCCTCTCATAGCAGCAAGATAAAGTAAGACATTTCCGTTTCCTTTTTAAATTACGTCCAAATTTATACATAAAACCTTACATAATATATGATTTACTAAACTCCAATGCAGTAAATATATAGAATGTTTTAATAAATAAAAAAAACTAAAAATATCTGGTATGAAACACTCACAGATCATTCTCTTACCATTGTGAATGCAATCATATATATAAAATGACGAATTATATAAACTTCAAATTTTATACATTTGTACTAGCATAAAATATAGATGTGATAGGTGGAAAAGTACCTTCCCAGATAGATACTAGAAATGATGAAATTTCAGTCCACCAATGAGCACCTTAACATTAAACTAACCCCATATTTGAAATTTAACGTCAGAAATTTCACAGATCTAATTTTTTTTGAAAAAATGATGCAGTAAAAGTGACAGGTACAAGTCAGCATTCCAGGCTTAAAGAAAACCGCTGTAGTCGTTTCCGGGAAAATACCGGAAACTCAATAATCAGTACTGTTAGGTCACAATTCCGATTAACCGATTTTCTTCAAATTTACAATTCTAGCAATGTTTCTGTGTATATTATTATATGGATGGCAGAGCCATACATTGTACTGAAGTGGTACTTTAGAGGAAATCTCAACATTACTGTTCTCCCCTCCACAATAACCCCTCAAAAAATCAATTATTTCGTGAAATAGTTACTAATAAAAGGGATAGGTATTTATGCATGCACAGGAAGTTGTTCACACGACGTATAGTTCGCATATGAAGTTTAAAGAAAATCGCGTAAAACTCTGCAAAAAAACACATTCAATACAGTCGCACTTCCGCTTGATGAATTTCGCTCGAAACTTTCTTGTCAGATGCGGAGTAGCAAATAAACGGAATATCAAATTTGAGCTTCCTGCGATTTATCGCTGTTGTGATATTTTGTTCATATTCATACAAACTCACATCAGAAATAAAACTCAAATTAACATTTTATAACAATTTATTATTCTGTCCACAATAGGAAACAATCTTCATACAAATTCAATTCTAGTAAAATATGACAATTCACCAAAACTACAATTATTGTAGTTTTAAAAATTTGAAGCAACAAATATTTGTTCATCTAATTAAAGCTGCGTGACTAGAATGTTAATTTTAATTAGCGAGCAACGTGAAGGCTGAAAAATAGATACAATAACATATGAATAATACATGTATATTAAATATTAAAATTCAAAACATTAAAAATCAGAACAGATGAAATGCAAAAGATGTGCTTGCAAGTAATAATAATGTAATTTTGTTATACTTTCTCTTACTAACAATAGTAAGAGGAAGTATTGCGACCGTGCCAGCTTTTCGAAATTGAGTTTTCACCGGAAATTCATGTTCTGATGTCACCTGAGTCCAAAAAATTGGTTTTTAGAAAATGGTCCATATGTGTGTGTATGTATGTGTGATTTGTGTATGGATGTGGTGTGAAAAGAATATCTCAAATACGAAAATGCAGGAAGCTTTCGACACGAAGACTTCCGGCAAAATCCACCAACCGAAAGTGCTACTTTACTGAATGTTTTTTTCCGGTTTTTGTGATTTTCTCGAAAAAAGGCTCCATCGATTTTTTTAACTTGTAATATGAACTACACATACAAAGAGCTACAATCTTTATTCGCAACATTTCTCCAGGAAAGGGCACTTTTGAGGGAGGGTGGGTTTAATTTTTTCCTCTAAAGTGCTGTTAAGTTGATATACAATTCTGCCATCTAAACTGAATTAATTAGAAATAAATAGATTGCCGAAATTTAGAGTTTCAAGAAACTTAGTAAACCGGAAGTAGTAAGTTTTTACTGAATAGTTTTTTGAGTTTTTCGGATTTTCTCCATAAAATTACCGACGAATTTCATTAAATTTGGTTACTTACTATAAATTTGTCAGTAAAAATTTTGTAAACTACAGTAAGAGAAAGTTGTGTGAGTGTTGCACACCAGATTTTTTACGTTCTTTACTGCTGTCCAGAGGAAGTATTGTGATCATATCGAATTTCCGAAATTGAATTTTCAGCAAATATACATGAATACGATTAAAATATTTCAGCAAATAGTCAGTGTGAGTGTGTGAACAATGTATCACAAAAACAAAAAATCGTAACAAACTCATACTTGATGTTCCGTGTAGGTCCATCACCACAACCAATTATGAAGATTTCTGCATAAATCCATCAATCCCAGTTGCGGATTTTTTGTTTGTTTTACTTTTTCCGCGATATTATCGAAAATAACTCCAACGATTTCCATTATACTTCGCCTCCCCCCTAACTGCACATATAAAAGGTGCCTACCACTTTTTTTCTTGAAACAGTTTTCCAGGAAAATTGATTCATGGAGAGTTTTGAGACTACTGTAACCCTTTTAAGAGACTTCCGCTAAAGAGCCACTTCAATACAATCTATGGTTCTATATTATAATATTAAGGTATATTAGAAGCATTGCTATAATTCCAAATGTCTAGCGTATTGGCTCCAGCATTTTCTTTAAACCTGGAATGGTATCTGCATATTTATAATACCATTACTTTTATATAAATCATTTTCCCAGGAGAATTGATCTTTGGGGAGGTTCTGAGGGAACAGTAAGTACCTCTAAAATACCACTTCTGAACATTCTATGGTTATAGCATGTTCATATTATTATTTTATATTGGTAGCATTGGTAGGATTTCAAATTTGCAGAAAATCTGTTTTATTTCTTACCTTTGAATCTGGCTAATATCTCTAAGTATACTCAGTTCGTACTAACTATACTAAGTACATTCAATTTGCTAATTCAGTTACTGTGCCATTGGTAAGGAAATTCCAACAGCGACAGAGATACAAAAATGGGCGATGGGTACGAAAAGGTTGAAGACCATTGCTCTAGACCAGTGGTCGGCAACCGCTGGTCCGTGGCTTAATTTTAATGGCCGCAAAGAAATTCAGATATTATTTAAATTCGCTAGCCTCATTTAATAAAATTTTTAAATAAAAAACTGAATTTAGTTTGAGCTGTATTATATTATAAAATAGAACAAGAACATTAAATTGCTAATTGATTTGTTATAAAATACTGCTGTGACTACGCTTCAAAGGCGTTCAAGTAACCCCTATTCGGTCAGGGGCATAGAAAAAGTAACAAAATAAGAATGCCGAATTCTATACAATTGACTACAGTGAATTTGTACTCGCTTCGGCGGTACATATACTAACATTGGAACGACATAATTGTCTAGGCTTCAAATTTGACTACGGCGAACCCTTGGTAATTGGGTGAATTAAAACTCAAAAATTTTAGTAAGAATTTTGAACGACAACACACCCATAAAAATTATTAAAGAATAGAATACTGTTCGTTATTAATCTTACAATAATTTTTTTAGATCCGAATTATAAGATTACACATATAAAACGTAAATAAAACGCATTTATTATTATACGTACTACTATTTTTGTGTTGAAATTAAAATTATTAATATATAAATAAATAAATATTGATGTATATCATAGTCAATGCTCGTATTAATTCGTACCTTTAAAAATTATGTTAGTGGTCCGCGCAATTTTAAATTGCAAATTTTGTGGTTCACAATAACTGAAAGGTTGCTGACCGCTGCTACAGAAGAATAAGAATAGCTAAGTGTTGCTTTAAAACCATGCATATCTGCTACGACTTCTTGCTCTCTTGTAAGTCTTCTTTCAACGTTTTTTTAAATAAAATGGATGAGTTTAGATTTTGCCAATATATGGGTGCGCTAAACCCAGAAAGGTAGGCATCCTTCTTCTGCAGAAACGTATCTAAGCGTTGGTGATATCAACGTTAGGTTCTTACTGCTCAACGTTCTTATTGCTAAATTGATGGCTGCAGGGACCCCAAGATCTCTGTCCACTTACCACTGCGGAGAGACTATCATATAAAATTTACCATTTAAAAATTCCGTATTCGTTTTTGATGTACTTAATATTTTTGTTTTACCGTATAATCATTTTGTAATAATAACGCAATTTATACTTCCAAAAAATAAAGGCTGGGTAATTTTCACTGATGAAAACCTAATACTGACCAATCATTACTTTACGTTGAGTAAATTTAAATTTTAATCTCATTAGAATAGCACGCATCACTGAACTGCTGGCTTTTTTCCTTTCAAAAAAATCAAGTTATTACTTTTATATCTTATTACTAATGTCTGTTCAAAACGGATAAAATTGGCCTGTTCCCGAGACACTTTTATGCTACTTTGCACATTCATCGTTGCTTTCTATTTTTTTTACTTTCTTTTGCTACTAATGAGAGGAAGTAAGCGGTCGTGTAAAATTTTCAAAGTGGAGTTTTCACCGGAAATACACAATGTTTTGAGGTCCCCTAAGTATGAAAACCCATTTTTACCGAATGGTCTAATACATATATATATATGTATGCGTGTGTGTGTATGTGTAGGGGCTGTTTATTGTTTGAGCTAAATACCTCAAAAACAGAAAATCTGTATGCGTGTGTGTGTATGAGTAGGGGCGTGTTTATTGTTTGAGCTAAATACCTCAAAACAGAAAATCTGTATGCGGTGTGTGTGTATGAGTAGGGCGTGTTTATTGTTTGAGCTAAATACCTCAAAAACAGAAAATCTGTATGCGTGTGTGTGTATGAGCAGGGGCTGTTTATATTTTGAGCTAAATACCTCAAAAACAGAAAATCTGTATGCGTGTGTGTGTATGAGTAGGGGCGTGTTTATTGTTTGAGCTAAATACCTCCTAAATACCTCAAAAACAGAAAATCGCCGTACACTCAAACCCGGTATTCCGGTTACATACCATCACCTCATATGCCCCATAAAGTTTTGGGCTAATCCCTCAGCCAGTAGTGTTACTTTACTTCTTTTTTTCAGTTTTTGCGATTTTCTGTAAAACGGCTTTCTGCGATTTTCATTAAATTTTATACTATCTACTTACCTCGACTATTCTTTAATATATATTGAGAAATAATAAAATAACAAAATTAAAATCAACCTTTATGAGAGTGATAGATACCTCAAATAAACCTATATAAAGCAAATAAGTAAAAGTTCAGTAATAAAAAACATACTCAAACCTGAAATATTAAGATAACAAAGAAAAAATATAAGTATATACAAATATTTGAGTAAATATTTCCGAATTACAGGGAAAAGGTACGGTGCGAGGGATTTTGTTTATGGAATGTTGGGATTGAAGGACAGAATAAAATCGGTAAATGCATTTTTAAAATGGATTCTGGAAAGATGAAAAATATCTAGTTCGGAACTAAGTTTATTCAGTAATCTTAATGAACGGGGTATTGATGAATTGTAGGAGTAGTGATTTCTATAAAATTTTATGGAGAAAAGATTGCGGTGCCTAACTTTTTTGACAGGGATTTGGAAGGTTACTGAGGATAGTAACTCTGAACTGTCTATTAGGCCATGGATAATATCTAGACCAGTAGCAAATCGAATAATTTCCTCCGATCTGTACAAGTTAGCAATCTGAGAGTTGTGTAGTCTAATTCCTGTATGGGGATATTAAGTTTGAAAATAATCAATTTTAGAAATTTATTTTGAATATTTTCAATAGTTTCAGTGTGATAAAAAAACTTAGGTGACCAAACAGGGGAGCAGAATTCCATGTGAGATCTGACTAATGCAGAATACAGAAGTTTGAGTGAATTTAGATCCCTGAAATGGTTAGTATTCCGAAAAATAAAGCCTAGCATTTTATTTGATTTAGCAGATATGGAGTGCATATGGTCATTAAAAGTCATAAATAAAATGAAAAATTATATTATAAAATTGACTTTGCACTTCAAATGTCAAATGCATTAAGGAGATAGATGTAGTGGGGGTAAATACCTACCAGTGAGGAAGTAGATAGCGCCAGCAACATTGAACACATGAAATAACATTCGGATTTAACACCGCAAATTCCACAGAACTCCCTAAAATCCTTTCTTTCGAAAAAATGTTACAAATAAAAGTCTAACTACATCTGTAGAGAGAGCACACGCTGAGTGTAAAGGAAATCGTTACAGTCATTTTCGAAAATATCTCAAAAACTTGTACAGTCGCACTACCTGTTAACCACATTCCTTCAAATTTATGGACGAGATAGGACCATGCATTGTACTGAAGAGGTACTTTAGGGGAAAATTTAACGTTGTGGAAGCTCAACTGTTCCCAGAATTCCCAAAAATCCGTTTTCCAGCGAAAATGTTTTCAAATGAAATTGATAGGTATTTATGCGTAGTGTACGAAATGTAAATGAAAATCTTTGTAGAAGTTTTTGAGAAAGTAGTGAAAAATTGAAAAAGTAAAACAGCACTTCCGGTTGATGGGAACTGACCGACACCATTGGATCAGATGCGGAGGTGACGCTTAAACACAGTATCAAGCTTCAGCTTCCTGTCATTTTTTTTTTTTTAGATATTTTGTTTACACACACACACACACACACACACACCAACAAATTTTTTTCGTGCTCGGAGGATTTATAACATGTTTTTCAGTGCAACTCAATTTCGAAAATTTGACTCGTTCGCAAGCAGCATACTCAATTTCACCATTGGTAAGAGAAAGTAAAAAATGGCCAAGGTTATTAAATATTGTTTTTTCTGACAGAAGGCAAAATCATTTTTTTAGGTTTCAAATTCATATTTTTAGATCATTAAAACTTAAATCAGTTTGTGTTGGAAACAAATAACTATAGTGACCGTTATAGCGTTTAATCATATTTGTTCATATCAACCACCTTTATACAAAAATATGCAATTGATGAAACTGTTTTAAAATTGATCAGACCAAGTTTTGATCATTCTAAAATCCTAACAAAAAGTTACCAACAAAAGTGATAGGTCTCTTTATTCATAAATTTAATGAAATCCATTGGTGTCTTTTATAGATAAAATAGTAAGCAACTGAAATACTTCTCAGTAAACAAGAACTTCCAGTCAACTGATTTTCTTCAAACTCAGACTTTCGACAATATATTTCATTCTAATTAATATTATTTAGATGGTAGAAGTGTATAATAAATTGAATAGCAGTCTAGAAGAAAACATAACCCGCTGCTCTCTTAGAACACCCCCCACCCCTTGCATGAATTCCGGCAAAATGTTTTAAAAAACAACTTGTAGCTCTTTGTATGTCTAGACGAAATACTAAGTTTAATAGAATTGCTGATGCTGTATTTGAGAAAATCTCAGAAATCTGAAGAAACTGTTGAAGAGAAATGCCCTTCCGGTCAAAAGATTTGTTCAAATTCGGGATATTGGTAAGATATTTAATTCGGCTTAATATTGTTAGATGGTACAATTATGTAATAAATTGAATGACACTTTAAAGGAAAACATAACCCCCCCCCACATACAAAAACGGCTTTAAATAAATCCCCCCCCCCCAAACAGATTTTTGATTTTCAGATGAGAAAATAACAATTGTACACCTTCTCAATTCTTTATTATTATATAAAAGAACAAAATAAAAATAAAATAAATCACAGGTAATTCGCTTGTTTATAAAGCAAATAAATTAAAAATGGCAGATAGTTGTTAGTTCTTGAAGAGATTACCTATGAAAATGAACCGCGAAAAATGTTTCAAATAAACGTGATAGCTTTATATCCGCGCACTAACCATGCAACGTTTCAAGGGAATCGTCCCAGTAATATTCCAGAAAATTAAAAGGAAACCGTAATCGATTTTCTTCGAATTTGGAATTAATAATGATTCTGCTTTATTTTAATGTTATATTTATATGGTAGAACCATGCATTGTACGGACAGACGTTCTTGAGATTTGAAAGCTTAACATTGCAGTATCCAGAGAACCCCTCAAAAATAAAAATGATAGACATTTATGTGCGTACATAGTGTACAAAGTTTGAAGAAATCACGAAAAATCGAAAGATCACAGTGAAGTGGAAGTAAAGAGTGATGAAATTTTGACGAAAGCCTTGTTGGCAGGATGCGGTGGTAGTTGGTACTTAAATGGAATATCAAGTTTTGTACTTCCTATGATTAGTCTCCTTTTCAGATATTCTGTCTACACACCCACACAAGCCGAACATTTTTTTTTTACCCATATTATCTCAGAACAAACATGTATTGCGATGAAAATTAAAATTTCGAAAATTTTGGCCACGATCGTAACCCTCTCTTACAATAATATATTAAGAGAAAGTAAAAATTAATGAAAACATGTACAAGCGGAGGTATGAGCGGAATGGACAACGCAAAAGCTGACGACACAAACAGGTGGGATAGTGTTGTTTTTTTGTGTATAGAATGTTAAGATACTAGCGCTGAACTGTGGACAGCTGGCGTACTATCTTGGGCGCGGCTCTAATACTCAAATCAGTTGGAATTCAACGTTGTTGCGTGGTAGAGCGTAGTTAGGTTTTCTACTGGCCGTTCTTCAGTTGACGTATACGTGTTTTATTTTTTTTGTTTTTCCTTGTTTATATCGTGATTCTGAATTTTGATATATATTGGCTGTAGTTGTCAATTTTACTTTTTCTTTTTCCAGAAAGAAAAAGACAAATTTTCAGTGAGTGAAATAATTTTAAAAAATTTTGTGACAGTTTTAATTTTTTTTTTTTTTAAATAAATTTTGCTATTAGATTAAACAAATATATATAAAAGATTTTAATAATAAATTCTGAGTGATAAAAGTGGATTTAAAAAATTTATTAAAAGGTGAAAAGCTTGTGCGACTTTTGGAAAAACACAATGGCAGGGAAGTTTTGTTTGGTGCTGTTCGCTTCGCTTCTTTATAAAGGTATATTTTTTTAATTTTTGTAAAACAACGAACTCTTCATTAAGGAAAATATTGAAATGGCATTAAATAAATAAATGTTTATTTTGTTTGATAACAATGGAGTGACTGAGGATAACAGGTTTTTTTTTTTTTAAGAAAAAAAATTGATAGAAAATCTACAGAATGAGGTTATTGTTTTGAAAAGAACTATCCTTGTAGATTTTACAAATAAATTATATATTACATTCTATTAAATAAACTGGTTTGACAAGTTTTTACCAACACAAATTATTTTTCACTTTCACAAATCCGAGATCTTGTTTTTAGGATTCTTTTTTTAAATAAATAATCCTTTTTTTGTGGGCTTTATTTTAGATTTTTCTAAATCCTAGACACTTCTTTTTCCGTTCCTAGTTTCTTCTCTTTTCAGATTGATTGATTCACTTTGAAGTTTATAATCTACTTTGTTCAGAATTCCGCCTTTTTTTATGGGGCTAGTTTTGCCGCCATACAACGCGATCTATTGATTCATGTATATGTTTATATGTATGTATTATCTTTTTTTTTTTTTTTCTAATTAAATATTTGGAGATGCACTGATCTATTGTGATACAATTTAAGCCATTTTAGTTTTCTGCAAGTAAATTTTGTTGAACGTTGGGGAACTATTCAGGAAGAGTTCAGATTTTCTTTTGAAACCGAATGCAGTTCTGAAAATAATGCATATCTTGAGCAACCAGATTTTTATTTTCTTCTTCTTGCGATTGCGCCGGTTATATGAAGAGCATAATTACATTACACTCCAAACTTAACAGCTCTTTTTCATAAATACAAAGCGCTCCCGGATACAATGGATTTTGCAAAATCCTTTTTCCTGAGAACTAAATCCTGATTTTTTCCACAGTTTCCTCAAAATTTTCATTTGTTTTTTTGCTCAACAATTTTCCTTTGAATGTGGCAAGTTTCAATATAGATAAGGATTTTCAATTCTATTTACAGTGTACATATTTCTTATAAAGTTATTCAAGTTTTCTTATATATTAGTTATTCTTATATATATTCTTATATATACAAATATATATATATATTTGTCCCACACTTCAAATTCGCGGAAATCAAAAAATACCGTCGTTAGTAAAATTATTTTTTCCCCAGATTTTCCTTTATGTTCTCAAACATTCAGAAGATAACTTTTCTAATTAAAATTTGAGATTGAGTATTTAATATTAAAAATAATAGATAAATCAGAAATGCTTCTAACCAGATTTTTCCCCGAACGCGTGTAATGTATTTATAACGACTGGATTTATCATGGGATATTTAGTATTAATAATTTGAAATCACCCATAAGTGTGGATAAAGAAGATAAAAACAATTTTAGGCCGCATTTTCTGTAATTCCTTTTGTGTTTATTTGGTTTGAATCATTTCCTGTTTTCTTTTGTAGTAAATCCTTTGTAAAGTACTTTCAAAAGTCTTTTTACAAGAAGCTTATTACTGGTATTGCTTTGTCGGCAGAATGATAAAAATAAAAAAGGAAAGAATGCTCTTACTTTTTCGCTTTTGAAAATCAAATATAAAAAAAAAATCTTATAAGATTTTGTTTATTATGGCGGAGATAATTATAGTATCATACTAATTAATTTACAGATTTGTATCTCATTGCACTATTTATTCTTTAAATGGAAACCGCGTTGTTTACAAAATTGTTTGAGAATCATTACAATCTCATTCCCAAAAATCATGATAGTGATTATTGATTATCAAATGTTCTTAATATTTCCTTATTTCGTATTGATTTGCCATGACAAAATTTTCGATATTGACTTTTGAGTCTTTATGCTTGAATAGAATACCTCAAAAATAAAAATACAAGCTCAAACTTGGTATCGGTCTAAGTACTATTATCAGACATCAGTGAATCCATCAACTTTACTGAATGGACCCGAAAACGCGTCCAGTGATTTTCTTTATACTTCCTTTTCGTGTGTGAACACTTTTATTTGTAACAATTTCCCGATACAGTGTATTTTTTGAGGGTTCTGGGAAAAAACAGTAATTAGTAATCAGTAGCTTTCCACTAAAGTGCTACTCAAGTACAATGGTTCTCGAACTATATATAATAATAACCCCTGTTGCAAGCTTTCTTAGAATTCCAAATTTGAAGAAAATCAGCCAACCGGAAGTCGAGTTTATAGATGGGTTTTTGAGTTTTTTGGGATTTTCTCGAAAACCGCTCCAACGATTTTCTTTAAACCTGGAATATTTGGAAAGTTTTGTGAGTGTTTATACTTTTTTTTTTGTTCAGTGCAATAGGAACATAATTAGGGTTGCGAGGGCTAGTGGTGCAGTCCTACAACCTTCAGCAGGTAGTATCTCGAAAATATTACTTGGGCCAAACTTTCTAAGCCTTATAATCTTTCTTAAAAGCAATTATCTACTACGGATTAAAGTATAATGGCCCTTACGGAAATAAATGATGTTTCGACATTGACTGGTTCCAATGACTTTAAAGAATAACGGTACTTTTTTTACTTGAATATTTTAGGATTCTTGACTAAAATTTACTTGGGAAAATCTAGATGAGTAGCTCATTAAAATAACTGAAATAAAGATAAAATAATCTGAGTTGTTCTGGCGGATTGTACTTCCTGTTGCCAATCATGTAGGGAGGAAGTTATAGCATATTTTTACCACATATTCTTTACAGATACCGTACAAATTCCCAGGGCTTTATCCGGTCGCATTGAATCTAGTTCCGCTAACATGAATTGAGTTGGGTGCTACAGACCACTTTCTAAATAACCAATAAAAATAATACTCGGTGGTTGCCAGTTTTTATTAGATCATAATTTGTCTCCTATGATTGTTTATGGCCATTATTTTTGAGGGTTACGTATCAATCAATTTAGGTTACGTATTAGAACATTAAATAACATTATTATATATTTATTATACTAACATAATATTTTCTTCTGATTATTTAAATTGATAATAAGTGATCATCAATTACAATATATTAATGTCAATTATTATATTATAATGTGACATATTTATACAATATATATTATTAATAAGAAAATTTTTGCAAAAAAATATAAAATGAAAGGTTGTTTTTTTTAGATTTTATTTTTTCCATTTTGAAATTAAAATCTTGATTTAAAAAAAATACTTTCTATTCTTTTATTTATTAAGAAACCAAAGTTTCGTGACTGAAGCACAAGTTATATTATTACTTTCCTGACCTTTATCATGCAAAAGTTTAGAGTTCAAATACTGCTGTTGTAAAATCATTTTATATTATTTTATTTCACTTTTAAGAATAGAATTTAAAATTTTCAGTGTATTTATTTTATCGGATAATTTCTGTGAAATTTAAATTCCAGTGACAGTTTGGTGATATTGAGTTTTTTCTCTTAATGCTTCTAACTGAACAGGAAATATTAAAGTCGTGTCAAAGTTTCGAAATTGAGCTTGTTACTTACTGGAAATACGTATGCACTGTGAAGCAAATACGAGAAAAAGTCATTTCAAAATTGATGTTCCATTTAGCTGCCAGCATAGACCCGACACCGAAGATTTTGGTGAAAATCCGTTTTAACCTGAATGCAATTTTTCTGATTTTTTGTTTTTCTCCGTTACCGCATTTTCCACGAAAATACGAATAAATCGTTATATGCTAACTATAAACATACATAGGTATATCAATTTATTTGAGACCTCTTTCCTGGGATAAATTATTTTTGGAATTACTGTGGTGAGAGGAGAGGTTGGAATTTCTGCGGTGAGAGGAGAGGTGAGGGAAGAGGTTGGAATTACTGGGGTGAGAGGAGAGGTGGGAGCTGTAACTTGAATGCTTCTCAATAAAATGCCACATCAAGGAAACCAGAGATATTTTCTTTAGCACTTGACATATTCCTGTTTCTCTCTCTATATTGGAAATATTGTTGTGGAAAAACTGTATAGAAGGACCTTTTCTTTAACCAGTGGCTGTCATCTAAGTTCGCGGTGAGTTAATAACTTAAATACAAACGATTATAATATACGATCTTCTAGCACCAATGTTTCTAATTAATATAAAGACTAACTAAATGTTTAATGATGCTAGAAAGGAATAGTGAGGTTCGGTCTTAGAAAATTAAAAACTACAATTTTGCCAACGTTTCGACAAATATATTGTCTTTACCAAGCCATAAAAATAATAATATTTAATTCATGACGTTTAACATTGAGCAATTTCATAAACAAACTACTACTAATTGCAACACTCTAAAACACACATCAGCATGATTTATTATAAAGTCATTTTTTTATTACTTTCACTTACTCCTAGTAAGAGGAAGTATTGCGTTCGAGTTTAATTTTCGATATCGAGTTTTGATCTTAGCAAAGATATTAAGATACGAAATTAAACAACAAATAGACACTGCCAAAGATACTGGTGGCCTCTGTTTTCTGAACAGAACTTGAAAATATTGCTCAGACTTTCCAAAATTGAGTTTTCACTGGAGATTATGCGGCTAATATGTCTGTGTGTGTGCGTGCGTGTGATTGACTGTGTACAAAATATCACAAAAACGAAACAATTACAGGAAGTTCAAAATTTATATTTCGCTTAGATACCTTCAATTTTCTTCCCTCTACGATATGACTTCGGCTATTCAGCCATTCCAGGTCGCGCGGCCCAGTATAAAAAGGAGGCTCGCGACTGATGTTCGTTTAGTTGGATATCAGGAAGGGAAGGGCATGTTAGAACAATCTCGGACGCAAACACCCCGCCCACCACTTACATACCATCATGGATCTAACCAAAGATTTCGGTTAAATTTCGTCCACAAAAAGGGAAATGTGGCTGAATTTTTTTTCAGTTTTTCAGCATTTTTTTCGAAATTATTCTTTTATTTTTCTTTACATTTCGCATAATAATAGCAACTCAAGTTGGCCATCAATTTTATTTAAAACATTTTTTATTTTAATATAAATAATATTTAAGTTTGCCCGTTGTAAATAACAAGCAAAATCTATCACCTATATAATATTAATATATATTAGAAACGTCGATAGAATTCCAGATTTGAAGAAAATTGGTTATCCGGAAGTGAGACTTTACTGAAGAATAAGTTCTTGAGTTTTCTCTTGAATTTTTTCTTCTTTGAACTTGGAATATTTGCTAAAGTATTTCTCCAGTATTTGTACCCTTATTTCAAGTGTTATTTGAGTTTGTGCAATGCTTTGGCGCTGCCAAACTGCTTGGATTACAGTGTAAACAAGTTTTCTAAAGCTGCAGTAAGTGAAAGTCGTGTGAGTGTTGCACAGCAGATTTGGCCCGATCTGGGGGTCACAACGGCCCTCAGCTCCACTGAAGGCTACCTTTTAACTAACGTATACTGTGCGATTTAGCTGTCAGTAAAATTCAGTAAGGAATCCAATACTCTATGTTAAATAAATATACCGGTTTTGTAGACAAATTAGTTTAATCGATCGGAAGTGAGTGTTTACGGAATGGGTTACTCATGAATTGCAATTTTCTCGATACAAACATGATCGTAAGATTTTCATTAAATTTTATTTACATATTATAAATATACAAATATATTTATTTACAAAGTTGTAAATAAAAGTGATAGGCATGTTGTTTTTTGGGAGGGTACTAAAAAGGTGGGACGTTAGCATTAATCCTTATAATGAGATACCAATACTACCTGGCAGGAGATAAGGGAACTATAATAACATATAGTCAAAATACCAACTTTTAGGAAACTTTGGTATCGCAACTGTGAGAATTGAGGATATGAGAGACACGGTGAATGTGTCATAGCAGATTTTCCACATACATTTTTGAAGGTTAAAATCTTATTTAATTTAAGATCCGCTATTAAATAAGTTTAAACATGCTCTGTAAAACAATTATTGAAACAAAGTTTATTCAAAATTAAAAGTAATTTTTAATGAAAGGTAAGTATTTGGAATAAAAAAAACAAAACAAGAAATTAATTGCCTCTTAAATATGATTTAAATTATTAATATAGTAATGACGTATTACCCCAGCGGCCTTGCTGTTTAATTAAACTTTTGAGAACATAATTAAGTATTGTTAAAGTTAAAAGAAATAATATATATGTATATTAAAAAATTCGTGAAATTTCAGAAATAAGTTTAAATAGGTTCATTTGATAATTTTAGTAAAATTCCGTTTCAAGACAGTTTTTTGTTTGTTTGTTTTAGTATTAATGACGATGGAGGAGTTTGCTTTTGTGTTTGCAAAGTACTTTATTTACAGCATTCTATAGTCACTTTTATTTAATAATTAATTTTACCAATTTAACTGTACATTGTTTTATGTTAATTGTTTTAATGTCCTTTTGTTTTCTATTTTTCTTTGTTTACTTAATTTAACTTGTATTGTAAGTACACGTTAACTAATTGAAATTGTGAGAACCTTGAATGTTACTGACACTTTTTGCTTTCTCTTATGAATGTAAAACACATGTCAGCGTTTTGAAATTTTGTGAAAATAACTTCTCATTGGAGATCTTTGCGGTCAGAAGAAACTTCGCTTGCTTCGTTGCTCATTACAACGCAAAAATTATTGGAAATCTTTGGAAAACTATTGAAATTATTGATATTCCATTTTTAATATAAAAAAAACTCTGGTGTGAAATACTCACACAACTTTCTCTTACTCCTGTTAATACAGTTATTATATAAAAATGGCAGATTTTCTTTTAACCTTTTACCAATTTGTCTTGGTAGACAACCTCACATAAATGTAGAGATTATGAGAAGACAACATTAGTCAGGCTGATATTGAAGTGATTACATTGTAATCAAGAAGAGAACGCCAATAACATTAAACCAAACCCAGACAACTTTTGAAATTTAACGGAATTAAAAATTTCACAGAATAGCTGAAATCAAATTGTTTTGAAAAAAGTATTATTACAAATCAAAGTGATAGTTGAATATGCGGATTGGTCCGCAATGCTGGATAACATCTGGTATTTTAGCCGTCGTAGCAGCTTGCATATTTATAAATTGTTTCTGGCCGGTTTCGGATTTTCATCCATCGTAAGAGTAAATTCACCAAGTTCGTGTAAAGAGTACACTTCAACATAATGTTTCTGTTGCACTCACACTTGTTGGTTGTCCTATAAATCTATCAAAGTAGTAGGTATCTGTACACTTCACATTTCACGTTTAATGGAAATCGTTGTTTTTAAGATAATTTAAAAAAATAACTCAAAAACCTATTCTGTAAAGGTGCACTTCCGGTTAACCGACTTTCTTCAAATTTGGAATTCTACCAATGATTCTAATTTATATTAATATTACCTATATAAGTGTTAGAACCATACATTGTACTAAAGTAGTACTTTAGAAGGAAGCTTAATGCTACACTATTCCTCCAATACACGTTAACCTTTCCTCTAAAGTACTACTTCAATTCAATGTATGATTTTATCACTTATGTTTATATTAAGTCATTAGAAGCATTGCTAGAATTCCAGATTTGAAGTAAATCGGCCAGGCCGGAAATGCAACTTCACGATTAGGTTTTTGAGTTTTTTGGGGATTTCTGGAAAAATGACGGTGACGATTTGGAATGCTAAGTGAACATATATATAAACCTATCATTTTCATTTGTTGCATTCCAAAAAAATTGCTTTTGGATAGTTTCGCGTAAATTCTGCCCTTAAATTTGAAATATATCGGGTTGCTTTAGTGCTATTGGGCGTGCTCTTCTGGCCTACAGTGTAATCACTTTTCTACCTGAATTGGTAGGTCGGTTCTTGTCTCCTCCCCATCTCTATATTTATGTTAGGACGAAAGAGAAAATTTTGAAGTTTTAAGAAAATTTGTCACGTGATGGATGTGTGTGTGTGTGTGTGTGTGTGTGTGTGTGTGTGATTGATTGTATGAACATGAGATGAATTGGAAGGTCGTGTGAGTGTTTCACACCAGCTTTTTCTTGTTTTTTTCTTGATAATAAATTTTCTTGGTGCTTATTAAAAATAATATCCATCCTTCTCATCATTCACCCTTACCACGGTAACCACTTCAGCCATATATGTATAAGTTCGCCCTGTGTTCTATATTTACTAACGGAATAAACGATCTGTATATTTACGTCAAAGTTTCCTAAGATAATTTCAACTTAATCTGTTGATTTTGATGGAAAGTAAAGATGTTTACACAAAACTTCCATATAAACTTTAATTTTATTTATACTTACTTATTATAAGTTTATTTACAAGTTTCATTTATCTCTTAGTTAAAAATAAATAAAAAAAAGTTTTATTAACAATAAATTTTTATTGGAAATACATGTGGTGGCCTGATTATGAAAATAATGGTTTTAACGAAACATTATGTGTGTATGTATGTGTGCATAAGTGTTTATGTATGTGTATATAATGTGTGTACGTATGTGTATATAATGTCTGTATGTATGTGTGTATAAGTGTTTATGTATGTGTATATAATGTGTGTACGTATGTGTGTAAAATGTGTTTATGAATGAAATATCTCAAAAATGAAAAAAATCCCAGGAAGCTTAACCTTGATATTCCGGTTACATGTCACCTTCGAATTTGACACTAAAGTTCTCAGTCAGTATCTCTGCCAACCATAAGTGCGATTTACTGGAGTTTTCTTTAAATTTATTTATTAACAAGGTGCGTTACGCGTGTCAGTTTGGTTTCAAACATTTTTCCAGAAAAAACTTGATTATTTAAGGTTAAGGTTTGTGGAGAAGAAACTGTAATGTTAAACTTTATTCTTTAGAGTGTCATTTCGGGCAAACAACAATGTACGGTTCTAGCGTACACATAATAAGTTCATTAAAAGCATAGCTTTAAATGCCAACAATGTACGGTTCTAGCGTACACATATTAAGTTCATTAAAAGCATAGCTTTAAATGCCAACAATGAACGGTTCTAGCGTACACACAATAAGTTCATTAAAAGCATAGCTTTAAATGCCAACAATGTACGGTTCTAGCGTACACAATTAAGTTCATTAAAAGCATAGCTTTAAATGCCACAATAGCGTACACATATTAAGTTTATTAAAAGCATAGCTTTAAATGCCACATGTACGGTTCTAGCGTAACAATAATAAGTTCATTAAAAAGCATAGCTTTAAATCCAACAATGTACGGTTCTAGCGTACACATAATAAGTTCATTAAAAGCATAGCTTTAAATGCCAACAATGTACGGTTCTAGCGTACACATATTAAGTTCATTAAAAGCATAGCTTTAAATGCCAACAATGTACGGTTCTAGCGTACACATATTAAGTTCATTAAAAGCATAGCTTTAAATGCCAACAATGTACGGTTCTAGCGTACACATATTAAGTTCATTAAAAGCATTGCTTTAAATGCCAACAATGTACGGTTCTAGCGTACACATATTAAGTTCATTAAAAGCATAGCTTTAAATGCCAACTGGGAAGAAAATCAATTTACCGATGACTTTATTTTACGGAATTGTTTTTTTCTTCATAAATTTTCAGGATTTTCACGGACACAGTTACAAAGATTTTCTTTATTCTTGGCATCGTTACAACTTTAATCTGTCTTCACAGATAAATGAAATTTGCTGAGGTGACTGCTGGAGGTGCTTAGTTGGGTGTCTACACCAATGTATCACATTGAAGTAGCTGCCAGTCTCTTTTGCCCTAAAAACTAAACTGTATTAGTTCTGTTCCCCGTCACCCAATTAGGCCCCCAGATAAGGCCAACTAACAGTTACAAAAATTTGAAGAAAGTTTGTCCAATAGAATTCTGAATAATTACAGCAATTCGTGTGAATGTTTCACTTCAGATTTTTTGTTTTAATAATGTGTGAAATATATAAAATGTGATTTTTACAGTTTTCATTTTAGTAACTGAGAGTATAATGAAAAGCCGTTATGTGTGTGTTGAGAGTTTGGTGAAGGTAAAGTAGATCCCGTTAGAGCGGTAAGGGACCACACGATCATACATCCCCACCCCCTCCCGTTCTCACCAGTATTCTCTCGATGAACACCACCGGCCATTCTCCTCTGACTTTCATTTAGTCACACTGCATTCACTCATGAATAATCCAGTATTGAGAACAGTATTCATTTCCGCTTTTTTTTAATAAAAAGTACAAAGAGCTAATAGTTTGCAGTTTCGCTGCTTGCAAATTCATCATTATTAAACTTGTATTCCAAGGGCTTTTCTTTATTATGTTTTCAAAACTTATTCATTATTTTCAATTATTTTCTTTTATAGTGTACGAGGAAGTATTACAATCGAGCCCCATTTTCAAAACTCGTTTTTCACTTGAAATATATATGTTTTGAGACCAGTTGAATTCAAAAATGTGCTCTTTAAGGGCCCCATACACACATCAATTTGTTGTCCAACATGGTTGTGTTGAGGTAGAAGTTTAATAGAGTGTGGGCAGGTTGAGAGACAAATTACAAGTTGATCAACCAGGTTGACGAAATCAACGTACTCTTGATATTGATTGGCGGGGCCTAATGTTGGGCAGCAAGTTGAAGTGTGTATGGGCTCTTTAGAAATTGGTTTGAAGCAAATAGCTCACAAAAGCAAAATCGAAACTTAATCCCGTTTCGACATCAAAGCTGTTTCGGTAAAAATTCGTTAATTTCGGCGTTGTTGAAGGTTCGCACAACTCTTGAAAACAACTGTAGCAAACTTTCTTATAAACTTACTGACTCCATTCACCTATAGGACTCAATCAACTTTATGAAACATTTGTGCAAGGAACTTGATTTTTTTTGGGAGGTGGGCCGAGAGGAGGGTTCTGTGTAG
The DNA here is from genome assembly GCA_011037195.1 of Triatoma infestans. Taxonomy (NCBI): domain Eukaryota; kingdom Metazoa; phylum Arthropoda; class Insecta; order Hemiptera; family Reduviidae; genus Triatoma; species Triatoma infestans. Next base: position 130,228 of record JAAEAF010002198.1, read on the forward strand.
GCATTAACGTTTAGCCAGCTCTCCTCTGTGCCATATCAATACAATCTTAGATCGGCCATATGTTATAATATTATACTCATTAAAATCATTGCTAGAATTCAAACTGCCATAAGTATGACTTGAAGAAAAATTTCCAACTTTTGAAGTAGTTTATTGGACCAAATATTTTTATTGCTTTATATTCTATCTTGTTTTTATTATTTATTTATTTTTGTCTTCTTCGAACTTGGTGAATTAATGTTTCAAAACCACTGTATTAGGACTCATTTAAAGGAGATATTTTTCCGGGAAAATTAATATTGATTATGATGTTGAACCAATATGATGATGGCGACACGGCAATGATGTCACAGTTTTTCATCTAAACTGCCATTACAATATTGACATCCAATCCCAATCAAGCTACACAATTAAAATAATTAAGAAAAATTAAATATTATAGTAAAAATTGAAATTGGGTTGACAAATTATCAATATTAATATAAATTTATTTTAGCATTGAACAGGTTTGAATCGATTAGGAAAACCCTAGATAATAAATTCCATTTTTTTCTTTTGCCTTGAACTATTCGGAGCGAGGTTGTTTGCTATACCTGACTGCAGGTAGTAAAGGCTTTTAGTAATACACTCCCCTAGCAGTTCGTGTTGATGTCTATAACCCTTTGCCTTTGTCGACTTTCCACGCAAGGCTTTTGTAATAATATATTTTATAGTTAAATATATTTTTTCCTTATTACATTTACAATAGAAATGAAATCAAGGTTTTATTTGTGGAAATTGTAATCTATTGCAGTCTGCATGAAATAACTGCATGAAGTTTCGAATGAACTTTACTCTTAAGGATAAGAGATTTCATTTCCAAGATAGCTTGTATCATTATTGGAACCGGCTTTGGGGGTTCGCCCTTTGTATGCATTTTGATAAACTGTGTGTAGCTCGGCGACCAGCACAATAGTAAATAGTTAGTCAGAAAGAAAGGCAAAAAAAATACCAAATACTTTCAACTTGAACTAAAAAGAATCTGATGTAAAACACTCACTCGCAACTTTCTCTTACTCTCAATTAATACAATTTAATTAAAAAACGTTTTTAATGAGAGAGCTCTAAAGTAAAAACAAAAAATTCTTTAAAATTGCAACACTACACAGTTTAGGTTGGGCTGGCCATAAAAAAAGGTGGTCCGGAATTTTACTTGTATACCTGAGCGGCCTTATATCTCAAAACTAAGAAAGAGAGCAACCGTGTGCAAATTTAATTTTAAAGTAACAGACAGACCTACTTATTATATCCCTCTAAAATCAAATTTTTCAGTAAAAATGTTTTAAATAGAAGTAATACGTTTCTATCTATGCCGCAAGGATACCAAGTTTAAAGAAAATCGTTGTAACCCTTTTTCGAGAAAATTCCAAAAACTTAAAAAAAAAACTATTTATGTGTATAGATAGTATACGAAGTTTAAAGAAAAACGTTAGAGCCGTTTTTGAGAAAATCAAGAAAACTGAAAAAGTTCAGTAAATACATTCAGTAAAGTCCGCAATTCCGGTTGATGGATTTTGCCCGAAATCTTCGTGTCTGATGCGGGTTAGTACCTAAACGGAATATCAAGTTTGTGCAACTATGTAACGCATACATACAGAACCTTCGCTTTTAATAAGAGGAAGTATTGCGATCGTGTCAAATTTTAGAAACTGATTTTCACCGGAAATACTTGTTTTGAGGTTCCAAGAATACGAAAACAGTTTTTATCGAATGACCTATGTATGTGTGTTTATATATGAGTGTGTGTGTGTGTGTGTAATAATACCTATCTGTTAACAGAATATCTCAAAAACGAAAAGAGGCAGGAAGCTCACAAAGTATTCCGTTTAGGTACTAGCACCGCACGAAGATTTCAGGCAAAATCCATGAACCGGATGTGCGACTTTCATGAATGTTTTTTTCCCCCAGTTTTTATGATTTTCTCAAAAACGGTTTTCCAACGATTTTCTTTAAACTTCATAGACCATCTACACAGATAAATACCTATCACTTTTATTTGTAACGTTTTCTAGACTAAATTGATTTTTCTAGACCTTCTAAGGTAATAAGAGTTATGCTTTCCTTTAAAGAACTTATTTCAGTACAATGCATGGTTTTACCACTTACGTAATATTAATACACATTATAAGCTACGATGTAATTCGATTGAAGGAAATTGGTTAACCGGAAATACAATTTTACAGAGTAGGTTTTTGAGTTTTTGGTATTTTCACGAAAACAATAGCAATAATTTTCTTTAAACTTGAAATGCTTGTTGCATAGATGCTTAACACTTCTTTTTGAAATATATTTTTGAAAAAATTGATTTTAGAGGGGTATTGGGGGGTCTGTCAGTTAGTTAAAATTTAAATTTGTGCAAGCTTTGTTAGTTTTAACATAGAACGCTTCACATTAGGCCGCTCAGGTATAATGTAAAATCCCCATCACCATGTTTATTGGCCAGACCAACTAAATATTAAGCAATTTTAAAGAAAATTTCTTAATTGTATTAATTTGAGTAAGAATAAGTCGTGTGAGTGTTTCGCACCTTTTTTAAATTTTATTTTTGAATTATTTTGTAAACTGTACCCACAGACATGCATACAAACCAGTCACAGGAGATCAAGATATGGATTTCCGTGAAAACTCATTTTCCTAAATTGAACAAATGGAAACAACCTCATCAGACATTGTACTGAAGAGTGGTTACTCTAAAGGAAAGCTTGCTGGCGCCTGTTTTCTATCTAAAATATCAATTTTCCTGGAAAAATATGTCGAATACACAATCGAAATATTTCTCTTTCAGCAGTAAGAGAAAGTTTTTTTTTAAAAGAGAACTCTGTATTCTTCCAGATGTTTGAGTTATTTTTTGGATTATAATTTTCCCTTGAATTACTATTGATTTTTCCAACTTTCTTTATTATGCATTCTGTAATTTATTTGTTTACTATAAAAATATTTACTATAATACATTTCTATCGAACGTTCAACCATTTTCCTCCTAACAGAGCTGTTGGTATTACAGGATAATATAGTTTGCTAAAAGAGAACTGTATCAATAAGTTACGGTTCTTAGGATCACCTGTTTGCAATTTTTTACCATTTTCTATTGGCTTGTCTTTCTATTATTGTGTATTCTTCTACCCTTCGCCACTTACAGTGTTGGTAACAACCAACTTTTTCTTATTGTTCAATTTTTATAACAATTTCTAAAACTCTTTATGTTGGTCATTTTTTTTTTCTTCACTTTCTAACCATGCTAAAGAGGAAGTAATAAATCGTGTGAAATTTCGAAATTAAGATTTCACCGATTTTTCCAGCTGGGCGCTAGTGCTACTTAGTGTACAGCTTGATATTGCTCTTAAAATCAAAGTGATTTAAGTAGGTAAAAGTGGGTATATGAGTGCGCGGAGCTATTCTTAAGTCATTTGAAGCTCTCTACTTGAAAGCATCTTGATTTACACTGTTGAATCTGATGTTATTTTTGTTTCGAACTTGTAAATAAACAGTGCATTATAGGTTAGGTGAGTACATGGACAGTTTAGTATTTTTTATTTTTTAGAGAATTTTAATTATTAATTCTCCCACATGGAGACTAATGATGAAAATGTCAGCTGTGAACCAGATGGCACGATCACTAGAAATGTCAGTCTAAACAAAAGCTCAAAAAGATCATTTTTAAATTCAAACACTCCACAAAAAATTAAAAAAAATAAAGTCAAGCCTATTTCTACCGTAGACACCAACGATAATGAACAAAAACTGTGTAATATCAATAATTCTTTGGAAGCAATTTCACAAAGTGACATGCAAACAGAAAATCAAATAAACCGTACTCTGAAAGAAGTTAGTCTAACAGATTCCATATTTTGCACTCCAAATCCATTTGCACCCCTCAGTGTGGATGATAGGGAGCCACAGGAAGAAATTCAGCCAGTAAAAAATACAAAACCTCCACCAATTTTCATAAAGAATATTTCAAATTACGTAGACTTTTGCAAGACTTTGAGCCAGCTATTAGGGCCAGATTCTTTTGACTGTAAGTCTCGTGTAGATAGTGTTATGCTATCTACAAAAACAGTTGGATACAGAGCGGCCATACACTACTTACAAGGGACAAACGCCGAATTTCATACATACCAAATTAAAAGTGAAAAAGCCTTCCGAGTAGTAATACGACACCTACACCACTCCACACCAACAACAACAATAAAAGAAGATTTAGAACGCCACAATTTCAAAGTTAGGAACATCACAAATGTTAAACACCCCACCACAAAATCACCACTTCCATTATTCTTTGTAGATCTGGACCCACAAGAAAACAACAAAGAAATATTTAACTTGAGAACCCTTGTATATACAATTGTAAAAATAGAAGAGCCACATAAGACCACAGAAATATTACAGTGTAAAAGATGCCAACAATATGGTCACACAAGGTCATATTGCAACCATAATCCGAGGTGCGTAAAATGTGCAGGCCCCCATCCATCATCAGACTGTACAAAACCTCGGGAGCACCCTCCAACTTGTGCCCTTTGCTTAGGGAATCACCCAGCAAACTATAGGGGTTGTGTAACCCATAAAGAATTACAACGCCTCAGGAGAAGAACCAGCCTTGACAGAAGTGGAAATCGGCCTCATCTTGGCGCAGTCTCCCGTTCAGCTATGCCAGCACCTGCAGCCAACGAATTTCCGCAGCTAGCACCTGAAGAACCAAGGCACCAAGGAACCTCCAGGCCATTTAATAGTAACAGTCTATCATATGCGAGGGTCGTGGGGCCATCAGCGGCTCAGCCTACACTGGTACCTCCCTCTCCTATCTCTAACGACCTTACCTCTCTTCTCACTACATTTATCTCTGAATTCAAATCTCTCATCACACCTCTCATCACTCTTCTCACGTCTCTCGTTACCGAGCTCATTCCTAAATTGTCTCGTTGATCAATTCTCAGCATTCGCTCACTATTCTCTTATGGAATTCCAATGGGTTGAACTCTCACGAGACGAATTAGACATTTTCCTACATGACAAACGAATAGACGTAGCACTTATCACAGAAACTCACTTTACAGGACGATCTAACTTTTACATACCCGGCTACACAACTCACAGGACCGATCACCCAGACGATACATCCCATGGTGGAGCTGCAATATTAATAAAAAATACTTTGGTTCACCACCGATTACCTGCTTATCAAAATGAACTCATTCAATCTGCAGCAATTAATTTAGACTGCCAACCTTTTAACTTTACTCTGGCAGCAGTTTACTGCCCTCCAAATAAATCTATTTCTTCTGTGGATTTCGAGACATTCTTCCTTACTCTTGGACCCAAATTTCTAGCTGGTGGGGACTATAATGCTAAGCACCCTCAATGGGGCTGCCGAACTTCTAATCCTCGCGGGCGAACTCTTCTACACACACTCACTCATTCTCATTATACCGTCTTTTCTCCAGACCAACCTACATACTGGCCGACATCACCATCCAAATTACCAGACATACTCGACATTTTTATCTCTTCCAAAATCTCATCTCAATATCTCGACACCTATACACTCACTGACCTCTCCTCCGACCATAGCCCTGTTCTTCTTACCCTCAGCACGATTCCAAAACCTGCTTCACCACGTCCTGCCTTGATTACTGGACCTATTGACTGGACACTTTTCGGAAATACCCTTGACAGCAAACTGAATCTGCTAATCTCCCTAAAAACGCCAGATGAAATAGATCACGCAGTAAACTTTCTAACTACTTCAATACAAACTTCCATTTGGGACTCTACCAAACAAACTTTCTACAAGACCGAATCCCGAACACGTAACCTTCCTGTTTTAATCAGAATGCTAATTAGAGAAAAACGACGAGCTCGAGCAGTATGGCAACGTACCCACTACCCGAGTGACAGACTGATTTACAACAGACTGACTACTAGACGGTTAAAACGTGAACTTCAAAACTTCAGATCCCTGAAATACGAAGAATATGTTACCTCCCTGGCATCTGACCGCAAATCACTCTGGACCGCTACCAAACGACTACTCTCTTACAAACTTGTTCCTTCTCCTTTAAGACGTAATGACGGAACATGGACGAAATCAGACTTAGAAAAAGCCATCGAATTCAAAGACCACCTGAGCAACATATTCACACCTCATCCAGACACTAGTGACGACATACACTCTGCTGAAATACTAACTGACTTAGATACCGCCTTGCCTCTCTGTCTCCCTCCAAAAGCGTTCAATCCTTCTGAGGTAAAATATTTAATAAAATCCTTACCAAAGAAAAAATCTCCGGGGTTTGACTTAATAACTTCAGAAATTCTTCGTCATCTACCACAAAAGGCAATAGTATATCTTACCTACATCTTTAACTCAGTACTGAGAACTACATATTTTCCGGCATTATGGAAATTTTCAGTCATAAAAATGATTCCTAAACCAAATAAACCTTCTCATCTCCCAACCTCATACCGGCCCATCAGTCTGTTACCGATCATGGGGAAACTGTTAGAAAAATTATTGCTAAAACGCATCTGTCCTATTCTTGAAACTGCAAATGTCATCCCCTCTCATCAGTTTGGATTTCGTCAACAACACAGTACCATACACCAATGCCATAGAGTAGTGGATGCCATTTCTTCTTCTCTCGAACGGAAACAATATTGCTCCGGGGCCTTCCTTGATGTGGCTCAAGCCTTTGATCGAGTATGGCATCCGGGGCTGTTGTGGAAGTTAAAGAGAAATCTTCCTTCTACTTACTACTTAATTATGAAATCTTATCTTACAGACCGTTTCTTTCAGGTTAGTTGTAGCTCTGCCACTTCTGATTACTCTCCTGCTCTAGCCGGCGTCCCTCAAGGTAGTATACTTGGTCCTCTTCTCTATACTGTATATACAGCAGACATACCGACTCACACTAACACAATACTATGCACTTACGCTGACGACACCGCCATTCTTGCTTCCAGTTCCGACCCTGTAACAGCTTCCACTCACTTACAGATACACTTAGACATACTTGAACCTTGGGCCAAAAAATGGCGATTAAAATTTAACCCTCAGAAGTGTCAACACATCACTTTTACTCTGCGACGCCGTACTTCTCCACCAGTCAGCTTTAACTCTGTACCTCTTTCTCCTGCAAATTTAGTTCGCTACCTTGGGATGTATATCGACAAACGACTAACATGGAACCCACATACTAAACTAAAAAGACTGGAACTCAACAAACGGAATAAACTGTTACTAAGACTAATTGGCAGACGGTCGAAACTTCCAATAGAACATAAACGACTATTATACAACACCATACTTAAACCAATGTGGACTTATGGACTTGAACTGTGGGGTTCAACCAAACGCTCAAACTCACAAAAAATCCAGGCCTTTCAATCAAAAATTCTCCGTCAAATTACAGATGCTCCATTCTACGTTTCAAACTCTTCTCTTCATAAAGATCTCAACATACCCTACGTGACTGAAACAGCTAAAAGTAAATACCGAAAATTCCATAACTCTCTTTCTCTATGCTCTAATCCTCTAATCCAAAATCTCGCCTCCATAGCTATTCCGGACAACCCCCCACGGCGGCTGAGGCGTTGCTGGCCCCGCGACCATCTCATGGATTAATAACCAACTGAAGCGGGAGTGTTGCCAGTGGGCAGCTTCTCTCCTCCAGCCAATCACGTCCACAGCATCATTCATCAGATTTACTGATTGCATTGTTTTGTAGATAGTAAATGGCAAATAAAATTACAAAAAAAAAAAAAAAAAAAAAAAAGATTTCACCGGAAATACGTACCCATACAGATTTTTTAGCGATTGTCTTTGTGTGAACGAAATATCTCAAAAACGAAAACTGGAGGTATCTTAATTTGATATTCTGTTTAGATATTACTAACGCATTTAGATTTCATTTATTAGACACCTTTTATTTCTTATTTAAATATGAGGGGAGTTTTAACATTCGGTTTTCCTCTACAGTGCCGCCAGAATACATTACAGGCATAAATCACGAATATAGCATTGTAGTATATTAAATGCGTTACTACATTACTCAGCCAACTGTAGCTGAGTGGTTGGAGACGCAGACCGCAAAGCTGGCATGTATTGTGTAGATACTGGGTTCGATTCTCGATATTTGTTTTGAATTTTATTTGTTATATTAATTTCAATAATATATCGTAATTGGTTGGTTCCGCAGATCTGGAAAGCATCATACATATTTTCCGTGATAGCCTGCTTCTTTTTGTGGTCATCGACCGGTTTCGGGCGTTCACCCATCAACAGGAAGTTGTGGTCAAAACAGTGTGATAACATAGATTTGCGCAGAGCAAATCTATGTTTGATGACCACAAAAAGAAGCAGGCTATCACGGAAAATATCTCTGATGAATATATCGTAAACTTGGTCCGTTAGAATTCACTACTGTTCAAATTATTCCAGTTAGATGTATCAGATAAAAATTTATCGAAGCTCTTCATTGTATGAGGTTTATTCGGCTTACATTGTACTGAATCCGCAGTATGGACCAAACGCCATCTTACGAAGGCCTTTTAAAACAATGGTTGGATTGTTAGTCTCCTCCAGTTTATGTTCACTTTTTATGAATGATTTCCATGACATTATTGATGGAGGAGTTAGTATCGGAGGGTTAAACATAAGGTGATTGATGTACGCACACGATATTGTATTGCTTGCGCCAGATCCTAACGTATTGCGAATGATGATTAATAAGGTATCGCGGTACTGTTGTGTGGAATTTAACAATTAATAGAGAGAAATCTAAGGTGATCTTTATTGTAGTGGTAAACCTAAATGTAATTATTCCTTTAGCTATTGTAATTATTGAATCATTCGCTATTAATTTCAAAATATTTCCTTGTAAAATTTAAAATGGAAAGTGATCGTCAGTGATTTGTTTCTTCTTTAAGTTGACCCCCTACAAAACAGTGTTATTGTAATGTAATTAAACATTCCAAGTTCACTGCTCCGTGCTTAAAAAAATGTCAATATAGCGTAACCTTATTATAACTTGGAGCGCTATCTGGTAAACTCTTTAGAAATGGCTGCAGCATTGCTCATTGTTCTCTCTCTCATTCTCACTCTGTTGCGCCCTCTCTTTTCTCTCTGTCTCTCACACACACACACACACACATAGACACACACTCTTTTTCTCTCGGAAACAATGACATTCAACCATATTGGTTTCACAATTACGACCAGAATTATTGTACTTTATAGTTTGGCCCCGCCCACTTTTATTTTAGAAATTTTTCCCAGATTATTTTTAGAAGTTTTGATTTGGTTTGATGCTACTATTTATTTTCTCTTATAAAACCATCTATGATTTCCTAGTTTTTCTTTGAATCATTACTAAAATATATTCTTCAGTAGTTTAAAGCTTTTGAAAGAAAACAAACAAATTCGTTAGAAAAAAAAAAAAATGGATGTGTGAAATCCTTACACGATTTTCACTTAATCCAACTATTTCAATTCTGATTGATTAATTTTCCTAAAAGTCTTTTTTTTTGTGCACAAACGTTACCATTAATTGTTGCCAGTTTCTGGGATTATAGTACATTGTATTTCATAAACATAAATTCATTGTTAGATGCAGTTGGTTCAGTGTTTTTAGTGCGCTCTACTGGGCCACAATATTATCGCTTCTCTACCTTCCAAGGTTAGTAAGTAACGTATACTTATCCCCCCTCCAACTCGTTATATCTATAACTTATCCCCCCACCAACTCTATCTTCTAGGAGCCCCCCTCAAAACTCTATATTCATACGATCCCCCCTCCCCAATCCTAATTCATACTTATTCCCCCCCACCAAACGTCATATTCATACTTATCCCCCTCCAACTCTATATCATACTTATTCCCACCACCAAATCTATGTATACTTATCCCCCTCCAACTCTATATTCATTACTATCCCCCACCAACTATATTTATCGTATCCCCCCGCAACTCTATTATTCATACTATCCCCCCACCAACTCTATATTCATAGAGTTATACATACGTACAATTTGAGTTTACAGAAAATTTGTCATTTTATAGAAGAATGTCGTGTGGGTTTCTTTACATCAAATTTTATTTTATATTCATGTAAGTTAAAACCAATTTAGTACTGCTCCAACAGGAAAATAAATTTTCATCACTTGAGTAAAGTATTTTTAAACTGTCCTTAAGCTGCTACACTCCTGCGCTCTTGTGAATAATACCTGAACTTGTGTGTGAAAAAGCATTACTAATTGTTTGATAAATATTATATTATGTTTAGTAAATAATCAATTTTTGAAGATAAATTATCATTAATGATTGCTATAAGAGAAATTTATGTTGGGTGACCCATACAATTTTTTTTTTTACTTTTTCTTACTAAGAAGTTATTAAGAGGGAATACTGGGATTGTGTCAAATTGTCGAAATTGCGTATTTCCTGGAAATACATGGTTTGAGGTCTTCTGAGCATGAGTTTTGGTCTTCTACAAAAAAAAAAGTGTGTCTGGTTGAACAAAATGTCTCAAAAGCTAAAAAATCTCAGAAAGTACGAAGTTGCTATTCCGATCAGGTGCTATCGCCGCATCCCACACGAAGATT